>LJJS01001583.1:18420-85991 GCA_001447215.1 Diaporthe aspalathi
GGGGGGGGGGGTTGGTTTGTGCAAGGAAGGATGGGGGGAAACGAGTGTTCTGGTGCCCAATTGGCGACGTGAAGTAAGAGTGAGGTGAAGGGGTCGCGAGGGTAGTTGGGGTGCTACGTGTACGTTTGCGCGTACCAAGGGTGCGAAATTATGTCCTGGGTCAGCGCGAAGCGGGTAACTGCACTGTTTAGAACTACCTCCTGGTAGGGACGGCGGAAGTAATAATGAATCTCTCTTCTGGTGCAGGACAGATGAATGTCCTCAGCTGAACATTCAAAATACGCCAGCGTTTCTCTACGGATGTCAACACTTATATGGTGTTTTGTCAATGTGGTGGTCAATGGCAGTTTCTCCTGGGCCATGCTCTCTCCCCCCCACCCTCTGTCTCCCTCTCCATGCTCGGGGCGGGAACGGCAACCAGAAGTGAGACTTCTCGTCTATACTCGGCCAAAATAAATGTACATGCAAGCTCCCTGCAATTGACGCGGCTGCGACGCATTACTCCTCCCCCTACCTCCTCCCGTCTGGCCTGTGATGGGCAGGGATCACAGCTGCTCCACACAGCAGCACCACCACCACCACCACCAACCCGCGGGGTGCGCTTTTGGGGAGCGTTCGACGGCGCGTGCTGCGCAGTCATCAAATACTCAAACTATGTCGCGTAGGACAGGGGTCTGCTCAGGCCCCATGGATGAAGCTTGAAAGCTTGGCGTCGCACCCACAGAGAGAGTTCATCCCACACACACACACGCACACACCCACAGGTGTGGACAAGCACTTGCTGCATAAACACACACGTGTGTATATAGATGGTCTGAGGGTTTCGCGTAGCAGAAGGGCCGAAACAAGAACGCATCTGGCAGGCAACGCAAAGGCACGGCAAAAGGCCGGGCCCAAGGGGAAAAGGGGAAAAAAGGCAAAAAGGCTGGCTGGCGTCCCCCAGGGCGAGCTCGGTTGTTCCTCGCAGGAACTAGAGGAAAACAGCACCGGAAAAGCACGAGCATGCATCGCCGTCGTGATCATCATCATGTTGGTCCCGGCAAAACGCAAACACAGCAGGGAAAGTACACCTTTTGACGGCTACTCATGCGGCCTGTCCAAGGTTCATAGTCAGAGCCCACAGATCCGGCCCCCAACGCGGCGATCCTTCTCGATCACCATGTCCGAGGGCCCTCGCTTCTGTCGCGGGGAGGCTCCCGCGTTTGCTACAATCCGTGCGTGGAAGCGACTGTATACATACAGCAGGAAAGGAGGCACTTGAATTGGGTACTCCGACGTGGCACCTACCTCGTCCTGCAATCCCCCCCCACCCCCGCGCCCTTTGGGGGCCGAGTCAGGAAGAGACGGAAAACGAGCCACACTCCAGGTTTGGGAGGGTTGCAGCGCCCGGTTGCAGAGATCCGGAGGCTTCTTTTTCGTTTCCCCTTCCGCCTTCCATGCGGCGTGCTAACTTGTTCTTTGGACAAACACCCGCACCCTTGAACAGCAGCGGTAGCGTCGCGATCCGATCCGTTGTGTGGCCTTCCGGACCAGCGCATGAGGGAAAGTGCCTCTCTCGGTGTCAGGCGCCATCTCGATCAGGAACTGTGTTCAAGACACTGCATCGAGCATGAGACATCCCGAAGTTGGCCATCGTCATCCCTCGTCATTGTTCCGGACACGGACTGTCCTGGCGTATCACGGCCGTAACAACCTTAGGCGAGACGGAACTGACAATACGTGCCTCGTGGCTCAAATCGCGCAGGTTCGGTGGTGTGGGACGTGAGGTGTTCCTCGCAAATGCACAAGGGAAAACGCAGCGAAAGGATTATGCTGTCTCCCCAGCTAAGACTAGACATACTACTAATAGATACTTTGCAACAGAGTAGCCTGGCGGACGGTGGGATGGAGGCTTGCCGCCCACCGCCGCCAGTCTCACGTATGTTTGTTTGCTCATCCGCACCATCATCGCCTCTCCTCAGCCCCAAGCCTCCCATCCACCACCACCACCACCTCCTCTTCTGGATACAACGCTTTGCTGCTCTATGCTTGCCTCCAGAGCTCCGAAAACGAGCCCTTGCCTGCCCTCCTCTCGAACCGTAGAAAACGATGGTTGTAGAAAATGCTCACTTGCGACAGGCGCAGTCCCACCATTTTCCAAAAGGGGAAAAAAGCGTGTTCAAAATGTTGTACCCATGGAAAATCAACTAACGCCGCCAAAATGCCTTGCAACCCCCTTTGCCTAACAATAAACCCCGTTGTAAACTGAACATGTTACGTGAAGAAACTTGAACTCGTAATGAGCCCCCGTGGTATCATAGCCATAGCGCGACCTGGCCCTGCTGCTTGCTGCTGGCAAAAGAAATGTTGTGTTTTTGCTTTGCTGCATCTGATCTGATTGACGAAGATCCCGGCAAATCTGGACTTGTCCTCACTCTCCTCCCGCTCTCTCCAACAACCCGTTTCTCTCCTCTCTCTCTCTCTCTTTCTCTCTCTCTGGGGTACAGGACGGAGTGTGGTCAAGGTATAACGAACAAGTGCTTCTACTGGCTGTTGGCTCTGAAGATGAGCTGTAGCAGGCCAAAAACAGTAAAGTTAGCTATCGCTTGCGCTTTTGCCCGGCGGGAGGAGCGGAGAGGCTGTTACGTGCCCTTGCCAATGGGTCCTCCTGGTCAGCTGACACCAAAGCAGGGCTGTCCATCCGGCCTTTGACGATGTCTGAGCCGTGTGATTGTATCGCTGGCCTCTGCGGCCGCAGGTAGTTGCCCGACAGGTCGGTGGGAATGCGGGTCCCCGCGGCCTTGGCGTCGGCTTGTCGTGATATGTCCCGGTCACGGTTCCCCGCCAGAGCACCGCCAAGTGTCGCACACTTGAGGATCGTCTGGATGAGGTGGTTTTGTTGCAAGGGTTTAGACAAGTATTCGTCCATCTGTGCCTGGATGCAGCGCTCCCTGTCGCCCATCATTGCGTGCGCTGTGAGGGCAATGATCGGGGTCCGTTGTGACCCCAGGCTCCGCTCATATTCTCGAATTTTGCCAGTGGCTTCGAAGCCGCCCTGTGGAAGAAAGATCAGTAAGACATCTCACACGAGCTGGACTGGGTGGGGTGACGGGATGCCTTACCATTATTGGCATTTGGACGTCCATGAGAATAACGTCGAACTTCTTCTTCTGCACAGCATGGACCGCCTCCTCACCATTGCCCACGACGGTCACGACGTGGTGGTACTTTTCGAGAATCTTTACAGCAAGCTTCTGATTCACCGCGTTGTCTTCGGCCAGGAGGATCTCGAAGGACCTCGTGTTGTCAGCCAGTGAAGGCGCCGCTCTGTTCTCGAGGGCCGGGATCATCCCGTTGCCGAGGTCGATAAGCTTGCACGGTGTCGTCATGTACGAGGTGACGCCCAGGTCAAGGCATGACTTGAGGTTGACATGTACGACCGGCGCCAGTAGAACGATTGGGAGATATTTGAAGTCGTCGATGGCGCGTAGCCTCCTCGCAGTGTCAAGGTCATCCACAATGATGACGTCGTATGGCGTGGCACCCTTCTCACGTTGCTTGACCATGATGGCATCTTTCTCCGAGTCCACGACAGAGGGCAAGAGACCCAATCCCCGAAGCATTTGCACTATGCCTGAGCCGTGGCCCGTGTTCCCCTTGTCGATGAAGAGGACCTCGTGGCCCTTGTAGGGGTTGAGCGACTTTGCGATGTACGACACGTCGTCGTCGGCCGAGCGTACAACGCAGGTGAAGAAGAAGGAACTCCCGTGTCCGAGTTCGCTCTCCACTCGGATGTCGCCCCCCATCAGGTTGACCAGCCTCTTCGAGATTGACAACCCCAGACCGGTGCCGCCGAATTTCCGGGTCATGGAGCCGTCAGCTTGCTGGAAGGTGTCGAAGATGAGGTCGAGCTTGTCTGCCGGTATGCCGATACCGGTGTCACTGACCACGAACTCGATGGCGTACTCGTCCCGCTTGACCGTCAGGTTCGACTTCTGGATCTGCAGGCTGACCTTTCCGTTCTCCGTAAACTTGATGGCATTTCCGACCAGGTTGAGAATGATCTGCCTCAGCCGGAACGAATCACCAACAACGTGATCAGGGACCGAGCTGTCGACCTGATACGTCAATTCCAGATTCTTCTCGTTCGCCTTGACCGCTAATGTCTTGAGGGCATTGAACACTGTGCCACGCAACGTATAAGGAATCTCCTCGATGACCATGCGTCGGGCCTCGATCTTGGACAGATCGAGAATGTCGTCGATGATGATGAGCAAGCTGTTAGCCAGGCTGTTGACTATGTTCAGCATTTCCCGTTGGTATTGGGTCAGATCGGTGTCGAGAGTCAGTTGTGTCATGCCGATGATGCCGTTCATTGGCGTTCGGATTTCGTGCGACATGTTCGCCAGGAATTCGGATTTCGTCTTGTTGGCCAACTCGGCAGCCTCTCGAGCCTGCGTGTTCCTCTGGATACTGTCTCTGAGGTTGAACACCATCTGGTTGATCTTCCTCTTCAGCTCATCCATCTCCCCGGAGGCTTCGACTTCCACTATCTTGGTGAAGTTCCCGTCGGTGGCAGCATTAGTAATGTCCCCAAAGGCACGCACTTGGGCCGTCTAGAATAGTCCGTCAGTACGTGGGCAAGTCTTGACAAGCTAGAATTGGCATCGTATGGCTTACCAAGTTGTTGGCCATTGTGTTGACGTCGGTTGTGATCTCCTTCCATCTACCCTTGAGCCCTGCGACGTCCGCCTGACCGCCAAGGATGCCGTCAATACCGACGTCCCTGGCTACTCGTTGCACTTCGTTACAGAAGCTGTTGAGTCTGTCGACCATGTCATTGATGGTGTCCTTTAGGATGAGTATCTCGCCCCTAGCCTCGACGTCGATTTTACGGCTCATGTCTCCGTTTGCAATGGCCTGTGTAACGCTGGAGATTCCCCTGACCTGCAAAGGACTCAGCAAGAGAGCTTGGATGATGCATCTCAAAAAGGACGCAGAGGTGATGGATGCTTACCTGAGTGGTCAAGTTCAAGGCCATGACGTTGACATTCTCGGTGAGGTCTTTCCACTTTCCTTCGACATTCTCGACCTGGGCCTGACCACCAAGGGTTCCGTCCGTCCCGACTTCTCGTGCGACCTTGGACACTTCGAACGCGAATGTAGACAAACGATCCACCATGGTGTTGATGGTGTTCTTGAGATCCAAGATCTCGCCCTGGGCCTCGACGCTGATCCGCTTGCTCAAATCACCCCTCGCGACTGCGGTTGTGACCGTTGCTATTTCCCTGACCTGTGTTGTGAGATTCATGGCCATGCCGTTGACGTTTTGCGTAAGGTCCTTCCAGGTCCCTTCCACGTCGTGTACAGTAGCCTGGCCGCCCAGCCGCCCTTCGGTTCCGACCTCCTTGGCGATTTTCGTGACCTCCCGGGCGAACTGCTGCAGTTGCTCCACCATCGAATTGATTGTGTTTTTGAGTTCGAATATTTCTCCCTTGCATTGAGCCTCGATTTTCTGCGTGAGATCTCCCTTTGCGATTGCAGTTGTAACCTTGATGATGTCGCGTACTTGTGTCGTGAGATTGTCTGCCATGGCATTGACATTGACAGTCAAGTCATTCCACATGCCTTTCACACCATTTACGTCTGCTTGTCCTCCTAGTTTGCCTTCAGTTCCGACGTCCTTGGCGACTCTGGTAACCTCGGAAGCAAAGGTTCGGAGTTGGTCCACCATGGTGTTGATGGTCTGCTGCAGCTGGAAGATCTCACCCCTGGCGGGTCGCTCGATCTTCTTGGTCAGGTCACCGTGGGCTACACTAGTCGTTACAGTCGCAATTTCTCGCACTGCATAGATGGTCAGCAGCCATCCTTTCAAGCGTTTCACTCATGGGCGCCCAACTCACCTTGATCGGTCAAATTCTGTGCCATTATGTTCACTGAGGACACAGGATCAGTAGGCGAACACGAGAGCTAGGTGCGGCCTGCCACATACCGTTGTCGGTCAGTTCTTTCCAGGTACCGGCGACGCCTTCGATCTGAGCTTGGCCGCCAAGGATACCTTCCGTGCCGACCTCTCGAGCCACGCGGGACACTTCCGAGGAGAAGTCGCCAAGCTGATCCATCATGGTGTTTATCGTCCGTTTGAATGTGGTGATTTCAGGGTCCATTTCTACCGTGTTCAGGCGCACCCTCTTAGATAGGTCACCACGAGCCACAGCGGTCAAGATGTCGCCAATCTCACGAAGGGCCTTCTGGAAGGCCTCGTTGGCCTTCTGGTGCTTCCATAGCTCCCGCTCGAGGGTTGCAACGCGTTCCTGCTCTATTATGGCGAGGGCCCTCTCCTGCAGCTGCTCCTGTTGTATGAGCTGGGCCTTGACGCCGGCGAGCTCCTGCCGCTGGCTGTCGAGGAGCTTTGACTGGTCGTCGACGTGCTCCCGCAGGCCCTCGAGGGCCTCGTCGGTCAGGGGCACAGCCTTCTCGATGATGGTGTTTCCGTTGCGCCCAATGCTTCCGGGTCTCGACTTGGAGCCGTCACGGCCGATGCCTGAGGGTGACGACGCTGCATCGTCACCAAACACCGAATCAGCGGTTTCATTAGGCGTGTCGGGGAAGTTGGCGATACCGGTCGAGTTAGCTCTCGTCTCGAGTTGGTGGACCCGTGACACGAGGGCGGCGAGCTCCCGCTCCAGCTGGTGCTTCTCGAACGTGTCGGCACCCGGGAGCTCGATAAGCTTCCCTGCACCACGGTGTGTGGATGAGGGGGGTTGAGAGTCTGAGGCCAGGCTCTTCACGATGGCGGCGGCAGCCGCCAGGGCCGAGTTGTCGGCCATGGGAAGACTTGAGATGCCGAGGATTCAGGGTCGGATTGGAGGGGGGTTACTAAGGAGCGAAAAGAATCCAGGATCAAGGGCGGTTGAGTGGCTAGGTTGTGGCTGGCGACTTCATGGGCGGTTGTCTGAATGGGTTGGGGTGTTAATGAGCGAGGACGAGCAAGTGGGAAGCAGGCAAGATGGGTTGGTTCCGGTCGGAAGGGGTGAGGAGCAGAAATCAGCGGCAGCGGCAGCGACAGCGACAGCGGCTAGGAGGAAGCCCACATGCTCTGTGGAGCCTGGGGTGTGGGCGCTTTCACCGAGGGGTGGGATGGTGGCGGTTGTGGTGGCGGCGGTGGTGGTGCAAGAGGGCGAAGACTTGGGAGAGGAAAGGGAGGGGAGCAGAGGGAGTGAGAGGAGCAGGAGGAGAAAAGGAGGTTCTCACGCAGGTGGTGCAGGGCGGTCGACGAGGACAGGTCCAAGGAGACAGGCAGTCGAGGTCGAGGAGAGACAGACTGGCGTGGATTACCTGTCAGTCGGCTCTTCTGCGCGAGTCGAAGGCGGACAGAAAAAAGGTGGTGCCAGACTAAGAGGCCAGAGCCAGCAAGAGGCGCAGTTCCAGTTTCCAGTCTCCAGTCTCCAGTTGCGGTCGTGATTTGCGGTTGCAGTTCCCAGTCCCAGTTCCTGGTCTGGTCTGGTGTCAAAGAATGGATGGATGGATGGATTGCAGGGCAGGGCAGGGCAGGGCAAGTAAGGTAAGGACTGTGCAAGGTCTGTCTGCCAGCAGGCAATAATAGGTGGTTGTCTGGTATCCCAGGGAGGTAATCCGGTACCTATGTGGTCTGGTGTGAGCAGGTAGAGCCTGCAAGTATCTCTGTTCCGGCGCGGGCAGGAAGGCGGAGAAAGGATGGAGGGTCAAGGAGACAGGGGGCGAGGGTGGTCCGTCTTTGGGACACGCTGCCCGCTTGCAAGCCCTGCAGCCTTTGATAGGTTTAGGCCGGTGTCAAAAGTCGACCAAGAACAGACCGCCGAACGTTTTCCTCGTTTTCGGCAAGGCTCCCTGGATACGACAGCCAGGCCAGGACCAAAAGGAAGGAAATAACTGCGTAGTACCACGTTGGTTAGTGCCTACGCGGTAGTCGTTAGCTTTTGTTATTATTGTATGATTATGATTATGATTACTACACCACCATGAATTATAGTACAATTGCAATGCAGCAAGGGTGGACGGCACGAGGTCCTGCGGGAGGCAAGGGGTCTGTGTGATTGTGTGCGCCCGAGCAGACTATTTCTTGTCTTTCTGCTTTTTTGCCTCGCCCCGGGGCTTGCCACGGCAGGACTTGTCCGCTGGTTGATTGGCTTCACAGGAAGTAGAGCAAGGTCCCTGGGGAGGAAAAGCGGGTACCGGTGTACCTCTTGGACACACGGCGGGCGGGCCAGGTCGACCACAAACCAGACTGACGGTGTTGTCGGCTCGGGAGCGCACTGGGCAGAACAGAACAAAAACGGGCGGGTGTGGTGGCAGTTGGGGCCCGAGGAGACGGATGGGCAACTTCGCCCATGCTGGCTACTAACCTATGCAACCCCGTTCCCGTTCCTGCCTGCCAAAAAGGCCACAAAGCAGGTGCCGGTTTTCCCTTTTTGCGACGCTGCTGCTGGCCGGGCCCTTGGCCTTGGCCTGTGCCCGCTCCACATGGCCATTCCGTATTTTCAACGGTCTCTCCGCACGCCCACACGCCCGCCCGTCCGCCCGCCCTTTGCCCTGAGCCGCCCAACTGATTTTGCGCGTGCGTGTCGGTTTCTTTGACGCCAACAGATGCTATCTGATGCTCTACACTAATGCTCCTGATGCTCCACACCGGCTCCTCACACTCATCCAAGGGTCCATTAATGGATTCTCTGTGCATTTTTGTTGGTCTCTGAATCTTCGCCACGTCCCGGCGGCATAGGCCGGCCTTCTGAGGCTTGTTGGCTCCTGCAACGTTCCAAGGTTCGTTCCCAAGAGCCTGGCTTCTGGAACGTCGAGTGCCGGCCCTGATTATGTCAACCAGGCAAAAGCCCCTGCCTGCGCGTCAACTGTTACGGTAGCAGCTTGTCTGTCAGTGCCGAGGCTCCGCTACCAACAAGTATCGACGGTATGACACAGTATGGTGGGTGACACAACATGAGAAAGCGAGGTTGCAGAGCACGCCGGTGTTCCATGTTCCATGTTCGGAAAGCCTCAGCCATTGAGAGGCGGGAGAGGGAGGTCTTTACGCATGCCGCTAGCACGCACAAATGCAGCTACACATGCGTGGGCTTGCCAGCACCTCTTTCTGCGATAAGGCTCCACGGTGTTGGGAGACACGGGGCCGGGGCCAAGCAGCAGCCACTGCACCTAGTGTAGTTAGTACCTCTACATCGTGAATAATGGATACATAGACCAACGCAATGCAAGCAGCTAGCTGTAAGCTACAAGAGTCTGCCGTGGATTTTGTTTTATTTTCAATCTCTTGCTTTTTCCCCCTTCTCTTACCTAGTGCTTTTTGCTTTTCTACTTCTTGTCCTGTTTTGTTCAAGTACCCACCCTACCTAGGAGGCACGAGACCAGGACAGCGGCTTGGTCCGGGAGTTCGTCGACCAAATGGCCCCATTGCGACCCCCCCTCCGCAGCGTCGGCGGCGTCCCTTCTCGTGGCGCGAATGGCTCTTAGCTGCTGCTGCCCACTGCCCCGGGGCGAGAAGGGGAGGGCCAGGATGGCCAGAAGGGCCAGTAGGGGTGACACGACACAGCCATTTGCGTGGGCCTAGCGCGGCACAGGTTAAACATGGCGACCATGTCCAATTGGCCTCCTCCTCCGCGTGATGGATCGGCCTCTCGCGTCGTCACACAAGTGGTCGGTATTCTACACCTCGAGCAGGTAAGTCTTGACTAGTCGGTCGGTCAACTCGTCACTCGTCACGCCTCATCATCCTCACCGGCCAATGCATCTCCACCGCCCAAGGGTCAGAATACCATACGTATCTAGTACACTATAATCATATAAACCGAATGCTGTGCTGGGCAGCAATAGAGGACCCTTTGCGATGCGTGAAACGGTCGCGTCCATCCACCCCATCCACCCATCCCGCACATGAGCATCCCCAGCCAATGCCCTCCCGCCCGTCCCGTCCTGCCTGCCCAATCCAGCAATCCAAGACATCCGCCATCCTAACCGTCCCATGCCATGCCATGCCATGCCATCCCAGCCCAACCCTTCCCATCTTGTCCCCCCATCCCCCATACACATTCCCCATTTCAATCTCGTTTTCCTGCACCCGCCGACACCAGAGCCCGCCAGGGTGACAGCTCATCTCATCAGATCAAAGCAAAAAATACATCGCCCGCATGATGGCCCCCTCCTCCTCGTGGGACCCTCACCAGCCAAGGCTGCTGGCGAGCCACACGGCCACCCAGCGTCACAACTTGCCCTGCCCCCCCCTGGTGGTCCGTCGCCCATACTATTATATTACGATAGTATCTCGACAATACACAAGATGCTGCCCAAATCCCATCGCTTCGCCCGTCGTTCTGCCAATGGCTGGCTGTGATCCATTGCTTCGTCCCAGCACAACAACTGCGGACGGGCCACTTCTGCAGTCTGGTTGGACCCCTATTTCCATAGGGCCTAGGGCCAACTTACTCTTTCTAGCTGATACAGTAGTCCCAAGCGCCGTGGGACAAGCGATGTCATCCCCACGGAGCTCAGCCCGCGTCCGGAGATCAACTTTCGTGTGGGAAGCCCAGCCTAACTGGATCCTGAATGCCCAACGAGCCAGCCAGCCTGCCACTGCCTGCCTGGCTTGCCCCAGCAGTGCTGCCCTGACCAGCCGATCGTCTCAACACGACGCTATGCCGAGAAGTCACTCCCCTATTTTGTGGTTTCAATCGGGTATGGTCCAAGATGGTTTTCGTGTCGGCGTACGAGGGCTACGAATTAGCCACCCCGTGCCTCTTTGCCTCTTCTGAGGGCGTGCCCGCCAAGAACCCTCGAAAAGGTTGCAGCCGCACACCTGCCATTGTGTGGAGGGTGTTCGGCTGTGGGCAGCCGCTGGGGCGGGTTACCCGCAGCGCACCTGTGGTAGCGGTGGGCCTATCTAAACCTGTTCATGTACCAGTACATGAAATGCCATTCGGGGAGCCACTCGAAAAGATCGAAAGTTCTGATCCCACTTGGCCAGCACGGCCGGTGGGTGCGGTAGCCAATGAGGCACGCCTTTCACCCGGACCCGCAAGTCACCCCGTTCTTTGCGGATGCCCTCGTGGCCCTTGACATCTCTTGGCTTGCTTAGCTAATCATCGACCGAATCCATTCCGGACCTCTTCTCCGTGCCATGTTCAACCTTCCGTCCTGCGCGAGAGGCCTGCAGGACTGAGGCTGAACTGTGCCACATACCGAGCAGACATCTGCTCGCATCTTACATAGTACAAGACTTCCTGTGGCTATCCGATCTCCGAGGGACCGTTCCGCACATGCAACGAACAACGAGCGGTCATGACGAAACTGTTCACCAGTTGTTTACGCGCCACCAGCCGGCCTGTCCACCTGACAAGAGTAAGACCAGCCCTTCACAGAGGTCTCACAATATGGCAGAGACAACCTCGGTGATGCGCGAGACAATCTCGTCCTTTTCGCTTCGTTAATATCGTCGAAACGGTGTCAAATACTCCCATTGTGGCGATCCTTGTTCTCTCCCGCCGAAACTTCTTATCTCAAATCTAACACAACCGCGCCCACTTACACCCGAATGCCGGACCGCTGATTATAGGGAGGAATCGGCTAGCTTTCAGGGAAGATCCCATCACCCATCCCGCACCTTCAAGGGCACGATGCGACCAAGACGTCGTATTAACTGTGGACTCCAGGCGAAACCCTATTGGTGCCTCCCTGTCACCGTGCTTCGTGCAAGCACAAGCAGGTGCTGCACGGTACCACCGCGGCTGCGCGGACGCGTTCAGCATTCCGCTCTACTGGAACTTTGTCACTGCATCTTTGGGGATCGACCCAACGTTCCTCAAGCCACGAAAGCCGATCCTCATAAAAGGATGTGTTTCAGATCAGAAGTCAACTTATTCACGCCGACCTTAGATCCTCCGCAGCCATCGAAAAGAGGCAAGTGAGCTGCACAAAGACATCTCATCTCACCTCGGCAATCTTCCTCAATTTGAAGATCAGGAGTTGGTTGCCTCCCCTCAATCCCTCTACGGGCTCCGGACAGCTGCTTTCCATTCCGACGTCAACTTTGCCTCCTCCCTTGATGGGCCGCCCGGAGTACCAACAGCCCTGTGCCCAGCCTCGGAAACAACCCGTGGCCTCCCCTGCAATCAACCGGCGCCGACCAAAGGCACACATACACCCCAGCCATATAGGGATCTCCTTGACGGACACAATCAGACCCGTTCCCTACAAAAGAAAATCCTAGAAAAAAAATTTATGCACGCCATCCGCGAGCCCGCGGCTCACGGCAGGCGCTGAATCGCTTCCCCCTCTGAGGTCGGTCAGAATGCTGAGACGCAGTCGCGGAATTCTCTGTGACCCAAGACGTGCACGATCAGCTATCGGCAAGGGGGCGCCGCGGCGGCGGCGGCGACCCCAAAATGCCCGGAAGTCCCTCTTGGTCATGTCAAATCCGCTCCGCTACTGCCAAGATGAGAGGAGAGGGGGTAGTGTTCACTGCGTGGTGGGCATCGTTCGAGACCCCATCGACCCATGATCAAAGTTAATTTTGCCGTCTTCTACTGCTTGGGGTAACGCCCGGGCCATGACATCAGGATGGAAAGAAAGCTGCTGGAAGCCAGTGAGTGCATGGGGACGGAGAACGGCCCTGAAGGTTTAATAGACTTTGCGGGCTCCAGTAAACGTGTTGCAACTGAAGTCTATTCTTCCCCAGGCTAAGCCGGTATTGGTGCCGGCAAAGGGTCGGGAAAGCATGTTGGCGGGAAGCTTGGGCGGATGTTCTGCCGGGGCAGAGCCAGCCGGCGACGATGTGGCCTGACTTTTCGTGACAAGAGTCCTGATGGTCTTGTGCTTTTGTGTTCATTCTGCAACTCTGCGTTTCCGCAGACTGCTACGTCGAGCCTCTAGGTTTGCTCACTCCGGATCCCACCTTCGCGAAGGCAAGCGCCTGGATCCCTCTCAATTCCGCTGATGAACATATGACCCCCTTTGTGAGACCGCGATCGTCGGCCTCGATAACACATGGCCTCCATCTCTTGGCCTTGTTTGCGCTGCGTTACTGGAAATCCCCACCAGAAACATAGTCACGAAATAACCGGACCTCGTCTAATCCTAGAGCCTCGCGAAAGCGTAGCAAGCTCGCGGTGGCAGAGAGGGCCCGGGGCGGGCGTGGGTGCCTCCATATGGGCCAGAAGCGTGTCAGCCGTTGGTTCGTCGAGCATCGGGGGACACGAAATAGACTCTTCCGGCGTAGTGCCTAGCGATAATTGCTCCCATCATGCGGGTTCGTCATCGCCGGCTGGGGAATGATGCCCCTAACAGTGTCGCCGGCCACGGGACCCCGGGGTTTCGGAGAGCGCTGGCGACGAGGGGGAGCCCGGCCTCCTGCAATAACGGCGGCGCGGCCCAGTTCTCTCCCTCCTGATGGCTGAGGATGCTAGTCCACTTACATAGTACCAACTCTCTGGTCTCGAGCGTCAGGGACATACCGTGATGGCCGGGTTCACAACTGGTAGTCACAGCGGCGCCGCTGGGCGGGAAACAAAAACATAAACTACCACGTCGGGTCGGGCTGCCGTGGGTTGCATGAATTTGACGCTAAAGATATGGTAAGCTTTCCGCGATGCTGGCATCGTCGTCATCGCGGCTTTTTGGGGCCCTTTGTCGGGCGTCCCAGACGCGGGAGTTCCTGGAAGCCTGGCGGCCGGTTGTTGGAATGTCTTGACAGAGGGGTCAAAGTTTCAACGGTCTGGAGATAAAAAAGGTATGTCAACGGTTTGCTTAGGAGTCATGGGCCATCACCCTAGCTTTAGCTTGCGTTGCTGGGGCTAAAGCTTTTGGGCGTGACAGAGACAGTTGATATAGTGAGAGAGAGTTGTGTTAGATTTGATTTCGAATCCAAGTACCAGCTGATTTAAAGTGGCCAACTGGAAAGTCTCATCGTGAAAGCGGGAATTGTCACTGGATGTACTGGAAAGAAGTGATGTTAAATTTCACTTTGCTTGTCAGTACAAGCCCAATGCCAGGTTGCGGGCAATTACACGGCTTTGTGACGCGCAGCGACTCTGTATCCAAAGCCATCCTCATATCTTCGCACGATAATTGATGTCACCACCTGAATTACCCCCCATATCGAAGCCCGTCCGCGCCACTTGATCTCATCCTACCCGTATCACACAGCAACCACGAACCACTGTTCCGACCCAGTGGAAAAAGACAGGCTCACACCACACCACACCCAGCATCACTCTCCACAGACCGTCACCCGTCCTCCACGCACCCCACCCCCGATGCACAGCTACACCTCCCCCCTCTCGACACCACCGACCCTCTCGGCCCCGTCAAGGTCCCCCAGCTCCCGGCACAGCTCCCGCCCCGCCGCGCACGCCGCGCGGAACACGGCCTCCGGGTCCGCCTCCCACTCCGCGGCGCCGCAGAGGACCACCCTCTCGGCGCACCCGAGGAGCAGCGCCATGCGCCGCGCCGCTCCCGCCTCGGCACCCGGGACGTCGGCGCGGTCGCGGCGCGCGCGGCGCCAGATCAGCCCGCAGATGCGCGACGTGTTCTGCAGGAGCGAGTCCGTGGGCGCCGGGATGGGGCACCGGGCCGGGCCTTGTTCTTGTTGTTGCGGTCGCCGCTGCTGTCTTGGCCGGTGACGATGGCGAATACCGTCGCCTTCCTCCTCCTCCTCGCGTCCCCGCAGCCCGCGCAGGATGTACTCCTCCAGGCCGCTGTTGTCGCTGAGCGCCAGCCCGTCCCGCCCCCGGGGCCGCAGCAGCGCGGGGGAGGGTGGTGGGTAAGGCGAGCAGCCGCTCCTCGCGGCGGCGCGCCGTCCGCCGAGGCGCCTGGTCGGCCCCGGCGGTGGCAGGGTGTCGCGCCCGTGGCGGAGCTCCCAGTTCACGTGGAGGGACTCGAGGTGCCGCTGCGTGGCGGCGAGGCAGGTGTTGTGAACCTCGACGACGGCCTCCTCCAGGGGCCTAGGCTGTGCGCCGGGGCGGGCCGCCTCACCGGCCGTGGAGGATGACGACGACGTTGAGGTGCTGTTGTAGAGGTAGGTGGTGGTGTGGTCGTCATCTCCTGGATCAGACTCGAATTCGCCCCCATTGTTGACGAGGCCTTCCGCTTGCTGGTCGGTGTCGCTCATGTCGCTCATGGATGGGATTCTGATGGTATTGCATCCTGGGACGTGGAGTTGGACAGGTACTGGGAGAGAACCATTTCCCATTTCTACCGGAGGTCGTATTCCTGTCACTGGCCTCCCTGGGAAGGCGGCCAAAAGGCTGTTCTCGGAGCTTGAGAAATACTTCGGAGGTGGCGTGGTGTAGCTTTGAGGCTGGGAAGACAGTGACGGCCGCCAAGGGCTGGATAGGCTGTGATGGCACATTTGAGTATGCACAAGGCGGCCGAAATTGTCTTGAGATGAGTTGTAATTCATCGAAGACACATGGTTGGTCTCGCTTGGTACTTGTCCCGTATGCTGCATGGGTGGCCACAGCCCTTGACGACCATGGTAGGGGACTGGAGTGCGAGGAGAGATCCACTGATCTGACAAACGTCCCACGCGGGTGTTGTTGATGCACCCATGAGATGAAGCCAGCACTGAGAAGCCTCGGAATGGAGAGCCAAGTTGATGGTCGGGCTGTTGCTCCGGGACTGGAACCTCGACGAATGCCCCGGGACCTTGAGATCGGCGGTTGACATAAAAGTGTGCGCTTGGGGAGCGTGGCGGACTCGTCCTGCTGTCCATGTCTAGACTCCTCGAGGATGAATATACCCGGGCAAGGAGGTTTTTTTCTCTAGACAGGATTCTTAACTTTTCCTGGATGAATTCCCGAAATGCAAATGCCAACATAAATACACGGCAGGTGCTGCGCAGTCAGAGCAGCCACAGCCAGTCATATTGGAAACATGGAAAGGCAGAGAGCCCCATGCGCCGCTCTGGACTCAATGCTGAAACCACATGAGGCTGAGGCAAATCCTGGTAAAAGAACGAATACAAAGGTGTTGAGTGTTGATCGAATCTTGATTGTGGTCTCCATTGTAAGCTAATCTAGATATGCCAGATGACGACCCTTCCGTCAACTCCGGTTGCTGTACATGAATGTCAGCACTCAGACACGCCATGCAAAGGGGCTTTTGGCGGCTAGACTCACAGCTGAACTTGGTGACAGAAGCTCCAGAAGACTCATACGGACGTATCATTGTTATGGTGTTTTGGTGGACCGTGGAGAGTTTTGTGTCATCCTTTGCCTTGCCCTTCAGGTCCATCTGCTTGAACATGTTCAAAGCAGACTCCTCCCGGTCGTCGCCCAGGCCCGGCCCGCCCTGGGCTCCCACGGTCCCAGCCAGCTGCCAGCCCGTCTCGCCGCCCTGGAAGCGGAATGCCTGGCAGTCGTAACCAGCAGCAATGATCTCGGCCTCACTAGACCAGATCAGGCTCTGGAAAGGAAGCAGCTGAGTGGTGACGCTGAGTACAGCCTTTGGGGGCTGATCAGGGGCGCTGGGGTAGACAACAGTGATGCTGCTGTCGTGGGCAGCGAAGGCCAGGGCGTCGCCGCTAGGTGAGAAAGCAACCGAGTGGACCCAGCCAGCGGAGTTGTTGAGGAACTCTCCGCAGACGGTGTTGAATGGCAGCCTCTCGCCCCATGCGCTTGGCTCAGGGCGCTGGTCCACCGACTTGATGAAGCTTGAGAAGACCCGCGCGTGGGCGTCGGTGGAGCCAGCGGCGAGCAGCACGGAGTTGGGGTGCCATGCAACGGAGGTGATGGTGCTCCGGATGGGCTTCTTGAGGTGCTTGGACACCCACCAGTCATTCTCCTCCTCAAAGTAACAGACGGCAATCACACGGTCGCCAGAACCGACGGCGAACTTTGTCTCTGAGGGAGACCAGCGGACAAAGGTAGCAGCGCGGTTGATACGAAGCAGGACAAGAGTTGGCTTGTAACCCTGGGGCGAAGGCTCCCACACAAGTGCGTTCCGGTCTGGAACCCTAGTCAGCACGATATAGTCGTCATGGCCGTATCTTGGTTGTGCGATTTAACCCACCCTGAGAGCACGACACAATGCGGCCCGAGTTCGGTGCAATGTCGAGGCTGGTGACTGTCTTGTCGTGCCCCTTCAGCTCATCCTGGAGCCTGAAGGCATTTCCAGCCTTGGCGTACAGCTCGACAGTCGAGTCCCGCGCGATGGCCAATGTTGATCGGTCGGCGGAGAAGGAGTGGTCGGCGATGGGGTTGTGGAAGAGGTGGTGGACCTCGGGCGCAGCCATCTTGATTGATGTTGGTAGTGCAGACTACGTGATAGGAGTAGCTCTCTACTATCACGGTGATTCAATGCGTTGTTTACGTTGGTAACATGGAAACCTGGAGGGAGGTGTCGTGTTGTCAGGGGGGAGTAGGTAGGAATGGGGTTGAGGTGGGAGGAAGCTCCCCTGAGACGAAGGTGGGTGGTGGTGGTGGGGCCGCGGCACGTCACCCACTCAGAGGCGCATAACCCCGATAATGAGATAAGGAAAGCTAGCTACAGTCGGCCGTCCTCTGCTCTGCCCAGCTCCAAAAAATGCTGAGGCGCAACTTCACGCGACACGCGAACAGACCAGACCAGACCGGATTCCGCCCTGTGGATATTCGCCCAACCTTGGATCGTTCTGTCACCGTACGGCCTGTATCCATTCGTTGCAGTCCGACACCTGCTCGGTCACGTATTTTGATCATCAACACCACTTGCAACCATGGCCCCAGCAGGCGTGAAGGCAGCACCGCCAGGCTCAGGCGTCCCGCCCAAGCCCCAGTCGATCCCTCCCAACCAAACACTCTACGTGCGCGGCATCCCGTCGGCCAAGATCCAGAAGGAGGACCTACGGACGGCACTCTACCTGCTCTTCTCGACCTACGGCCCAGTCCTCGATGTCGTCGCGCTCAAGACCCAGAGCATGAGAGGCCAGGCGCATATTGTCTACCGCGACATACAAACCGCGACACAGGCTATGAGGGCTCTGGACGGGTTCAATTTCCTGGGATCCGAGATGGTTCGTTGCCTCCGTGCTTTCTAACGTCTGGCTACCTGTAATATGACACTGAACTTGTGAAATAGAAAGTAGCGTACGCCAAGTCCAAGTCGAACGTCGTTGCGAAACTCGACGGAACCTTCAAACTCCCAACGTCCGCCAACCAACAAGCAGAGATGACCGACCTGCAGCAAAGCATATTCAACGCGCCGCCTCCCGGAACGGTCCCAGCGGCTGCTCCGCCTGTGGCGTCAGGTCTGCCCACAAAACCACCAGCCGCGGCTGGCCAGGCAGCGGCCAACGCAGATGACGCAGAGAACAGAGGGCAGAAGCGGCCACGGGACGAGGAGGAAGATGAGGACGAGGACAGCGACGTGGCTATGGAGGAGGACAGCGACGACGACTGAATGAGTGTTTTGTTGGCAGGGTTGCCAGCCGGATCTCATCGGGCGCCGCAGCGGCTCACTCCAAGGCCATCTCTTTGGGCACCCATAGGCCAACACAGCCCCCGACAAGGCCTAGCCACATCATGAGGTAATTCTCCTTGGAGCAGTCGAAGTCTGACAGCTGATCGCCGAGGAGACATGGATGAACGAAGAAGCTTGGGACACCCGTGAGAGGGTGATGCTGTTTCTCGGTGTGTTAGTACGATGGCTACCTGGATACCGAATGAACCAATAATTGACTTATCCACAGCAACAAGCACTCACGTCCGCTGATATGCCGCCGATACCGCCCAGCTTCCGGAGACCGTGTTTGAACTGGTCTGGGACCAGCCGGCGGAAGACTGTGTCGATGTTGAAGGCCGGTTCGCCTGCTGATAGTCCATGCAGGCTAAACCAGAGGCAGGGCACTCGATATGTTGGGTGAAGGTGAATCTCATACGTGACATATCCAAAGTCCGGTGGCTTCTGCACCCGGTGTATGGCTTCCTGGTTTTATATAAGCATCAGACTTGCGATCGGAACTGCTGCAGTCATACTGAATCCGCCTGCTCTGCCTCCGCCATCTCATGGTCCTGCGTGCTTCTCATCTCATTGTCTTCGTCCGCAAACGTGAAGTTGTCTAGACAAGATGACAAGTCCCCATCATCGAGCTCGCCATCTAGTGGGCGGATGATCTGCACGTATGTTGCGTACTCTGCAGACGTGGAGAAGGAGGTGTCGAGCGCCCTGCAGACTCTCAACTTCCACCTGCGCCTCACAGGGCCCAGGGTGGCTTGGCTGTAACGCCGATCGATATGGTGGCAGACCTCTGCGAACTCGTCGGCGTCCAGATTTGGGTAGTTGGCGAAGTCTGCGCCAATATTGTGCTGCGCGGCCGCCATGTCGCACTTGAAAGTCATTTGGACCCCAATAACGACGTGGGGGTAAAATTGCGGCTCCAAAGTCTATCGGTGTCGGAGTGGTCCACATGAGATGAAAGCATATTCACGGTGAATTGTGTGGCCCCCAGTTCCAGTTGGTGACGCTGTTCCGGAGCCGAGGCCGGCCTGCAGGCGGCCCGCCGAGGCTTAAGGTCTTTTGCGGCTCGGGTACAGCTGTCCAACTAGACAGCTAGACAGTAGACACCGGGCTCAGATGCATGCTTAGACACCAACCCGAGGAACTCGAGCCGGCAATCCCGGTGCTGATTTGTTCTACACTACTATGGCCATGATCGAGCACAGACTACATTTCTCTATAGTCACGCCTTCTGTCAGTCAGAATGCTACCCTGCCAAAGCGAGGTGGGGGTGAGCCTAAACTAGGGCTCACTGGATTTGGCTGGTCTCGGTGAAACCTGGCCCAAATGTAAAAGATAGTGAACAAAGCCGGGCCCTTGAGTGTTCGTTACGGGTGTGTGATGGTTGTGCTGAACTGCCTTTGCTGTCCCAGGCGGGCGTATCCCCGCCGCAGCAGATTGTTTGCGTTGCCTTCGATCGAGCTCGGAAAGTAGTGTTTGCTGCTGTTGTAGCAAAGCGATGAGGTATTGGAACAAAGCTTCTTTTGAAGGCGTATTCCCAGGGATCTGGTGAAGTCGACGCCACTCAAAATGATTGTCGTGGTTCTATTGCTCGTATGCTCTATCCTCGTTGATTGAGGAATCGGCGATTGAGAAATGTCCTCTTGCCACAGTCTGTCTCTGCTACATGATGCAATAGTTTTGGTAAAGAGCTAACACCGGTTCTTTGGCGGAGTGGTTAACGCGATGGCCTGCTGAGCCATTCCCTTCGGGGGCCGGAGTCATTTTTAACTTTCAATGATTTTTATCTTGCAATAGGGCCACGGAGGAGTGCAAAGGCAATTGACTGTAGGAGGAAGAAGTGTGACGTTTGAAGTGGGGTGCTTAAATTGAGTTGATATGCTGGCCGTTATTGAGGCGTGGCCGGATCATGACTGGATCGATAGTGCGCATAGTCTACAGACTGCCGTCTTCTCTTGTTCCTACAGCACAACATTCCAGCACTTGTCTTTGACCACCCCGCCGGGAGAGCTGCCCACTTAGCCCTCCCCTGCATTGGAAGCCCCAAAAGTTTCAAGTCGAGCTTCTTTGTTCGCCTCTTACCCACAATTGTCTCTTTGCTTTGACTTCATGTCCAGGAATAGTAGCCAGGACCCCCTGGACTGCTATGTGGACAGATTGAACCCCCGCGGTACGGAACCCTCCCGATGAACAACAACCTCCGCGACCCCTTCAACCTGCGAAGGAACCTCCTCAACAACCGCGCCCCGACCGCCGCAGCCGCGCTGACCCAGCTCAACCTCCTGCGCGCGACTGCTACCGAGGTCGCCACCCAGGTCACCGAGAAGGTCCAAGAGACTGCCGCCGAGGCCATCGAGCGCGGCAGGCAGGCCGTCGAGGACCTCAACACCAGCCTGCGCGAGCGGGAACTGCGCGAACAGCTCGCCGCCGGCAAGAAAGACGAGGACATGTCGTTCGCGGTTCCAAAAAATGTGCCCTCCTTTAACAACCCCCAGCGAGCCCTAGAGGACAGAGTGTGGGGAGCCACCGGCGTCACCGCGAGGACGGCCGGGCACCGAGGTGGGGCGGTTGGAGGGATCGTGGGAGAGGGAATCGGAAAGGTCGAAAACTTCCTGAACCCAAACAGAAACTCGCTCCCTTTGTACAAAGACAAGCCTTACGGATACCCTGGCGGCAACCGGAAGAGACCATTTTACCGGCGCAAGTCCTGCATGGCTATCGCACTGTTCCTCGTCGTCGTCGTGGCCTACTGGTTCGGCATCTTCGGCGAGGAGCCGTACGAGAGGCTGCCCTCGCTCAGGACGTCAAACTGGCTGAGTGCGGACGAGAACGCGGCAGCAAAGGGCAGAATTGACTGGCTGGAGCGAAGGCAAAGGGTGGTCGAGGCCTTCGAGCTGAGTTGGGATGACTACCACCGATACGGCTGGGGTACGTCCTGAATCCATCAGTCACGAGCGGGGGGACTGGGCTGCGCGTGCGCATCATGACTGACATGGAACCACACCAGGCTACGACGAGTACCACCCAATTTCGAAGAGCGGCAAATACATGGCCAAGAAGGGGCTTGGCTGGATAATAGTCGACGCGCTCGATACGATGATACTCATGAATCTGACCGACCGCCTAACGGACGCGAGGGAGTGGATATCAACGAAACTCACCTACGACCAGGACCAGGACGTGAACACCTTCGAGACGACCATTCGAATGATGGGTGGGCTGCTGTCCGCGCATTACCTGTCGACCGAGTTTCCCGAGCTGGCGCCGATAAAGGATGATGACGAAGGGCAGGCGGGCGAAGACCTCTACCTCGAGAAGGCGAAGGACCTGGCGGATCGCCTGATTCCAGCGTTCGATTCGGAATCCGGAGTCCCTTACGCCAGTGTGAACCTGGGCAGGTACGAGGGTCTGCCGTCCCACGACGACGGCGGTGCCTCATCTACAGCTGAGGCCGCCACCCTGCAGCTGGAGTTCAAGTATCTGGCTAAGTTGACGGGCGAGAAGATGTTCTGGGACAAGGCGGAGAAGGTCATGCAGGTTCTCGACGACAATGGTCCCAAGGACGGGCTTGTCCCGATCTACGTGTACGCCAATACAGGGAAATTCCGCGGCAACAACATCCGGCTGGGTAGTCGTGGCGACTCCTACTACGAATACCTCATCAAGCAGTATCTGCAGACCAACAAACAAGAGCCGATCTACCTGGACATGTGGGAGCAGGCTCTCCGGGGTGTACGGAAGAACCTCGTCACATACACCGAGAATGCGCGGTTCACCATCATCGGCGAGAAGGTCAACGGCGTCGACGGCGAGCTCAGCCCCAAGATGGACCACCTCGTCTGCTTCATGCCCGGGACGATTGCACTGGGTGCGACGGACGGGCTGACGGAGGCAGAGGCCAAGAAGCTGCCGTCGTGGAACGCGCAGAAGGAGAAGGACATGCAGCTGGCGCGCGAGCTGATGCAGACCTGCTGGGGCACGTACAAGTACATGGCGACGGGGCTGGCGGCGGAGATTACCTACTTCAAGATCCCGTTGCCGGCGCCGGCGGAGGGGTCTGCGCACCGGGCGCCGGAGAAGTTCGACCCGGACCCGGAGGCGGCGTGGCGGAAGGACTTTATCGTCAAGAGCCAGGACACGCACAACCTGCAGCGGCCCGAGACGGTTGAGTCGCTCTTCTACATGTGGCGGATCACGGGCGACCGGCGCTACCGCGAGTGGGGGTGGGAGATGTTCAAGAGCTTCATGAAGCACACGGCGGTGCCCGAGGGCGGCGGCTTCACGTCGCTGTCCGACGCCAACGTGGTGCCACCCAAGACGCGCGACAACATGGAGAGCTTCTGGCTGGCCGAGACGCTAAAGTACTTCTACCTGCTCTTCTCGCCCGACGACCTGCTGCCCCTCGACAAGATCGTCATCAACACCGAGGCGCACCCGCTGCCGAGGTTCGACATGGGCCCGCTGTTCTCGACCGGTTGGACGAGGAAACCGAGGGACTCGGACGGGCATATCCTCGAGGCGAAGGAGGAGCCCAAGGACGGGGAGGTAAAGGTGGACTAAAAAAATGGTTGTATCTCCCTCTGTACCAGTCTATAATGCATCACACAACCATGTTTGAATCATTGGGCGGCGTTTCATATCAAAAGTAATATTAGCAACATATGGAAGATCTCTTTTCTCAGAACGTGCGTCATGCCTCGAGTGACTTTTGTTCGGCAGTACACCCGGACGCAGAGCATCGTTATAGGACAGTGCATGTTGCACTCGCACATTTGCCGTAAAACCAGAGAGAATTCGGTCCATATTTTAAGTACCATGTATGGAGCAGAAGTTGGCAGAGCACCCATGGATGTGGATACGACGTCCCTGGAAAATAGAGTTTGGCAGCCCGCAGTATTAGCTGTCTATTTGGGGGTGGAGGTTGCCCCGTCAGATCGTAATCTGATCTGCATGCACTGCAGAAATGGGCCTGAGAGCCCACGAGTGGCAGCATGGCAAGATGGATGTCCCCTGCCAGGGATGTGCTAAAACGGGCGCATCTCATCTCCAACATCTCGTCCCAAGTCCTGTTCCCAACGCCCCGGGCCAGGCAGGGGGTGACGGGCAATTAACCTAGAGATATGTGCAGTATTAAGCACTCTCTCTGGGGCTAGGCGCGCCTCAAGATAAGGACCAAAGGCCGCAGCACGGGGTCAGCTTGGGGCTGGCCTGGTCAGCCACGCCTTACCATTACCACCACACCACCACACACCACCACAACCACCCCCGATCTGCTTCTCTTCTCTTCCGCCCTCCATTCCCCTATCTTGGCGTCTCTATGTGTGATATAGCTTGATTCCTTCCACCAGCCCTCCTACTCCGTCTCTTTCCCCCCTTACAACACCGAAAATTCTTGCTTTTCCGGTCACCTCGTCGGTCCACTTGCCCTGCCCGGCTTACAAGCGAAGCGGCGCCCATCTGGATTGCGGCATCACGGAACCCCAGCACTGCGGAACACATCACGAGCGCACTTTCCCGATACGGCGTCCCGTCTGGAGTCGTGATAGCAAATTGGCACCGGAGCAGCACACGGCTGTGCGAGGCACGCATAACTGGGTGCTACCGCTGCCTCCAAATCATCGCGATAATGCTGTCGCGCCCGAGGCGCATGCTCCCACAGCGGTGACGCCGCTCCAACCATTCAGGAGACTTCTAGATCGCGGCGACGACGGCTGGTAGGAAGGAGGCGCACGGATTGGGATTGCATACCGCGCATCTGACTCGAAAACGCCACGACTCTCTCTCTCTCTTTCTCTCTCTCTTTCTACCTCGTCACCCTTCCGCCGGGTGACAGACCCCGAACCCGCCCGCGCCGCGCCGCCGAGGAAGCCATGGCCGGGAATCAGGTAGAACGCGACATCGAGCTTAACATCCTGAACTTCAAGGAGGACTACAGCCTCGCCAACGGCGAGTCCTACCTGACCCGGGAGCCCACCTACGAGATGCCCCGCCGGCTGTCGAGGGCCGGCCCGGGCAGGTGGCGCCGCTGGGCCGACTCGTTCCGCCGGGATCCTCATAGCAGGATGACCCCCAAGAACGCCTTCACCGCCAACCCGGGCTGGCCCGGCCTGGGTCACGGCAGGGGCCCCGCGAGCCCGGACGATGACGACGACGACGACGCCGCCGGCCACCACCCCGGCCGCAACTACTATGACGTCCGCGCGGCTAACTACCGCACCGCGCACTCGCTGCTCGCAAGGGAGCTGAAGGGGAGGCATCTACAGATGATTGCCATCGGTGGCTCCATCGGTGAGTGGTGCCTTTGCACAGCCGTGTCTAGGAATGATCCCGTCGAGTTACCAACGGTGTGGGCCTGGGCTGGCGCTGCTACAAGTGCCGCGCGGTGCAGGCGCCGTTGCTGGGCCAGCGTTGAGCATTTTCCTAATCTGAGTTTTCGGTCGTGTCTCGTCTACGACGTTGCGCACGGCCATGGGTGAAGATACCTAGGTACATCAGCTTGGTCTTCATCACCCGCTTATGCATCCCACTCGTCTTCGTCAAATCCGTCCTCGACTGTATTCCTGTTTGGCTGACAGCTCACCATAGGAACGGGGCTGTTTATATCCTCCGGGTCCGCCCTGAACACCGGCGGACCTGCATCAGTCCTGCTCGCCTACATGATCATCGGCTTGATGCTGTACTGCGTGATGCAGGCTCTAGGCGAGCTCGCCGTCGTCTTCCCCATCGCCGGCTCATTCTCCGCCTACTCAACCAGGTTCCTGGACCCGGCATGGGGCTTTGCGATGGGATGGAAGTAAGGCACAAGTACGGGCCTGGAAATCAGATGGCGGAGTGCTGACTGATCCTCTACAGCTATGCCCTCCAATGGTTGATAGTGTTGCCACTGGAAATAATAGCGGCGTCCATTACGATATCCTACTGGAATGCCGGCATTAACAAGGCCGTATTCGTCACCGTTTTCCTCGCCGTCATCATAGCTATCAATCTGTGCGGCGTCAAAGGCTACGGTGAAGCCGAGTTCATCTTCGCAATAGTCAAAGTGACGGCTGTTATTGGATTTATGTGAGTCTGCTTGACTACTGTGCCTGGTTGTATATAAGTCCGCATTGGGCTGACAGTGCAAAGATTACTTGGAATCGTCATCAACATTGGTGGCACACAGGAAGGTGGTTATATAGGCGGCACCTACTGGCAGAACCCAGGCTCGTTCAACAACGGCTTCAAAGGGCTCTGCAGCGTCTTCGTGACCGCCGCCTTCGCCTTCGCCGGCACCGAGATGGTCGGCCTCGCCGCGGCAGAGACGGCCAACCCGCGCAAGTCCCTGCCAACAGCCATCAAGCAGGTGTTCTGGCGCATCAGCCTCTTCTACATCCTCGCGCTCACCCTGGTCGGGCTGCTGGTCCCCTACGACGACGAGAGGCTCCTGGGGGCCAAGTCGGTGGCCGACACGAGCGCTAGTCCCTTCGTGATCGCCATCCAGGACGCGGGCATCCAGGTCCTCCCAAGCATCATGAACGTGGTGATCCTGGTGGCGGTCATGAGCGTCGGCAACTCGTCCGTTTTCGGCTCGAGCCGCACCCTGGCGGCGCTGGCCGACCAGGGCCAGGCGCCGGCGTGGCTGTCGTACATCGACCGGCGCGGCCGCCCCCTTATGGCCATCCTGTGCGCGTCGCTGTTCGGCTTCCTCGCGTACCTTGCCGACATCCCGCAGCAGGGCGAGGTGCTCAACTGGCTGCTCGCCATCTCGGCGCTGTCGTCCATCTTCACGTGGGGGTCCATCTGCCTGGCGCACATCCGCTTCCGCGCGGCGTGGCGCGCCCACGGCCGCTCGCTCGACGAGCTCGCCTTCCGCGCCCAGGCCGGCGTCCTGGGCTCGTGGGCGGGGCTCACCCTCAACGTCCTCATCCTCGCCGCCCAGTTCTGGACGGGCGCCTGGCCCGTCGACTACGGCGAGTACAGCGTCCAGGCCAACGTCCAGACCTTCTTCCTCAACTACACCGCCGCCCCCGTCGTCATCATCATGTACGCCGGCTACAAGCTCTGGTTCCGGACCCGCATGGTGCGCATCGCCGACATGGACATCGACACGGGCCGCCGCGACTTCAACCTCTCGGTGCTCCTCGCGCAGGAGGTGGAGGAGAGGCACAGCTGGCCCAGGTGGAAGAAGTGGTACAAATTCTTTTGCTGACCCGGGAGGGGTGGGGGGAAAGACGTATTCTATTAGATGTTTTAATCAACTCATGTTATCATCATTATACGGCCCATTAGACGGTCCTCCTATGACCATCGGAGACTATCGGCTAATCCCGGCCTCACTCCCCTTGGTGTGTGCGTCGTCTCGTCCAGCCTCGGTTGGTGGATGAGTCTCTGGTGGACGGGCGGCACTTGGACGAGCATGGTGTTGGTGATGATGACCCTATGAGGCAGGCGTTTGTGAGTACGTGTGTTACATTAGAGGGACCATCTATCTCCCCGAGATCGGGAGGCAGGCCACACGCGGGGGTTGTCAGCCATGGTTGCTTTTGGAATTGTCGCTTCGTAGTCTTTTTGAGGAGCCTTAATACCCACAACGTTCTTAAAGAGACTCACGCTTGGTCCCTACCTACCAGCCGTTTTTTGGACATCCCTTCCACCCGCTTCGATGTGCATGTTTCCAGCCACGCACACGGGTGCAGGGGCAGGGCTGACTTTCTCAGGAGAGATGGACTGGGAGAGAAAGCGAGGATTGTCTGGGGATGCACTTATGTGAATCGCGGTTTTAAAGATCAAGTTAAGTACCTAGCCTTCCGTGGCTGCAACCCCGATGCTGCCCTCAGAAGGGACGGCCAACCGACCAACTGGGCATATTGGAAATTTCGTCACGACTGCGACATCAGTCGTAGGCGGCAATCAACACGCCAGGCTGAGCGGACACAATGTAAAGGCAGCGCAACAAGACCGGGCATGGCTGGCTGCCTCACAGATGAAAACATTTCGGAGAGGCTGATCAACTGCTGTACGCATTTACACTGCTCTACCTTTGATAGTTCAAGGCGTGCAGCACTACCAGACTTGTAAATCATACACGATTGCACAGCCTCCCTAAAAATCCCTTGCTGGTCGAACTTTTGTTTCCCGTATTCCAACAGTGTGGCTCCAGGATGTTTGCCTCAAGGACTGGTATAAGTTCGCTGCATTCCAAACAGTCTCGTCTCCTCTGTTTCTGTAGCCTCATACAAAAGATGAGGCAGCTTTGATCGCTGCGTGGCACATAGGACTAGTACGTGAAGCTGCGGCGAGAAAGACGTCGATTGTCCTTCGTATCTCCGGTAGGGGTCACTGCGTAGACATGTAATCATCAAAGGCCGTTTTCCAAGATTGTGTCATCAGCCCGGGTATCATTCGCATTTGTTGGCGGTCACACCGGCCCGTCCCAGGGCGCCTCCTCATGAACCGTGAGCCGTGATCACCTCGCTGGCCGGGCCGCTAATGATCCCAAAAGCTGTTGGCCGCCTTTTGAGCGGCGCCCTTCCTGCCCGGAACGGCAGCGGGCTGCCTCTCCTCGTCGGAATCATCTCCAAGCGACCAGCCCCTGCCACCCTTGGGATTGCCCATGCCGTCTCCGCCCAACTTGATGCGGTGTTCGGGACCGTTCTCCTTCAGGGCTGGTTTGCTGTTCTCCTTGCGCGGCGCGTTGGCCTGCGTGGGGGACTCGTCATTCATCTCGAAGTGAGGAGCAAATGTCTGGTTGCGATTCTTGAGGTTGGTGATATTGCCCAAGGCGCGGGGGTCTGGTGAATGAATAGGTTCCGAACCATCGTCGGTGGTCATGTGGTTGTTGTATAGACCCAGTCCGCTGTTATGCATGGTACCGCGAGGGCGAGGGGCAGCGCGCGGCTGGGTGGGCGGGTTACCGTCGTCCTCCATCTCGAAATGCTTCTCTGCGTCACGCCTCGGCTTTCCAGCAGCCTTGGCCGGCGACTCCTCAATGTCGTCCTTGTCGTTGCCAGTCCCCCAGTGCCTGATCTCCTGGGTGCGAAGGGTCTTGCTTGGCTTTGCCTTCTGGGGGGTAACAAAGTCCTCAAAGTCCCATTGGCTCCGGTGCTTGCCCTTGACGGTGTCCATTGCGACGCCTGCCTTCGGCGCGTCCGCAGGGTCGGACCCATCAGCAAAGTCGAAGTGGTTGTACTTCTTGGGATGCGGTCTCATAAATCGCTCTGGCGACTTGCCATCCTCGGGGCTGTCCGGCTCCGGAGGGGCGTCCTCGGGCTTGTCGAACAGGCGCGAGGGCTGAAAGTTCTTGCCAGCGCCAATCTTGGGCGCGACGGGCTTGCTTGGGGACTTCTCAAGGTCGGGTGCTTCGAACTGGTTATCGTCATCGCCTAGGATCTCCTCGAAGGTTCGCTGCCGGGGCCTCGTGCCACCATAGGGCGAGACCACGGAGGGGGCGGGCTCATCCTTCGGCCGGGCGTCGCGCAAAGTACCCGAAGAGTTGGTGCGGGCGCGGCTCGCGGCATCCGAGGCGGTGGGCTCGGCCTGCTTCCCGGAGATCTTTGCGATCAGCTTGACCTGTTCAGGGCCATCGCGAATAGGCCAGTTGCGGCCAGTCTTGCCGATAACATCCAGCTGCTTCAGGAGGGCTCCCTGGTCCCAGCTCTGCTGGATGGTCGTGATCCTTCCGTCGGCGTCGAACTTTACAAAGTGAAACTAGAGGAGGGGAGACGAGTTGGTCAGTGTAATGGTGGTGACCGGGGATGGAAGCCACGTCGAGTTCCACGGGGCCAGTCTGGCACAGGCATCGGGGCATAATGGGGTGGGGGGCGCAGCTTACAACAGGCAGCTGGACGGTGCGGTCCGAAAGGAACTGGTCGTCAAGACCGGGCAGGTAAGGACCGCCATCGTCCTGGAACTCGATGGTCAGGTCGGCCTGGATGGCAAGGGCGCTTGTGCCCTCGACGACGTTGATGAGGAGCTCGTTGTTCTTCTTGATCTTGTTGCGGGTGGAGTTGAGGTGCTTGATGATGTCTGTGGGTCCGTAGAAGCTGGTGAGGGTGGTAACGTAGTGCAGGGAAGCGTTCTTGGCCAGGGCGGAAGAGTTTGGCGCGGCTAGAAATTGCCTGTACACGGCTTGCAACGCCATGTCGATCTGGGGCAGGCTGAGCCTGAGCTCGGGCTTGTGCGGGAGGGCGAGGGATGACGGGGAGCCCCAAGAAGAGGGAAGATGATGCGGTTTCGGCTACAGCAGCGCGGTGTTGCGATGCGAATCAAGCAAAGTGGTTTTGCAGTATCAGATTGGTGACGTGACAGGTCCTCGCAAGCGCGGTCGCAGTGGCGGTCGGTCGCAGTGGCAGTCGCGTTGGCGGTGTCGCAAGTACAGTTCTTTTTGGGGGGGAAGGGCGGAGAAGGAGTAAGGAGTACGTAGTACAAGTGGTGGGATGGGATGGGAGGAAAGGGAGAGGTCGGATTGCAGGGACGCAGGCACAAATGCCAAAAAAACACACAAACACACAAACACACAAACAAGCGTGGCAGCGTGGAAGCGTGGAAGCGTGCCAGCGTGGGAGCGTGGGAGCGAGGGGATCAATGCGACATGCTTGCAGCCAAGATTTGCGCAGGGGTGGTGAAGTAGGTACCTAGGTTAGTATAGGCAATGCGCCTGCTGTGTCAGGGGGCTCCACCCCTGGCCTTGCCTGTCAACTGGTTGCTGTGCCAGGGCGGAGTGCATGTGGGCAAGACTGTTTACTTACTTATCGCCCACCAGCCAGCAGTCGCATTCCTGACATGGGCTGCAATTTGGCCAGCCGTGACTTCTTCTCATCAACGAAAGGTTGGCTGTTTTGTTTGACTGTGCTCCGTCATGATGGGGGCCATTCACATAACAACACACATACTTTATTGGCAAGAAGACCCAAAACAGACCCCAACTAGGTACCTAAGGTACTGTCAACACCACATGAGCAGCAACGACAACAGCATGCATAGCAGAGCCCAGCCCAGTTTTCCAGGAACTGAGCTGCTGCACTGCTGCACTGCTGCACTGCTGCACGGGCATGAGGATCGCAATCTCAGCGAGACAACCTCGCGAAGCTTGTCTGTCAGCGCCAGTGTCTTCCCCCGGCAAGCGAGGAAAGCAGTGCTCTCTCTCCAGTAGATTAACAAGTAGTCATGCTTGCCGATGGTCCCACTCCTTCCTCCCCCTCAAAACTGCTCGATCGGGGGATTCTGGAAACTTGCCAAGCAGGCCGCGTCGTCCGATGTTTCTGAACGGCCTCGCACTGATCACAAGTTGATGACGGGAAAATAGATGTGCCTCGAAACGCGAGGTGGTGCGTGGTCAGTCGATCTCTCCCTCTCCCTCTCCCCACGGGCTGGCTGCCAGGCTGCCAGGCTGCCCAAAGGCAGGTAGTTTAGACCAGACCTACTCAGGTATTGCGTAACGACCAGCCAACGCTGGATTGATTGCACTTGTTTTCAGTCCAGGCCTGCCCCACGAACCATTTTTAGCCCCGTTTCAGGTGCCCACTGCACACTGCCCACCTGGTCTGTCCACTTGCCCACCAACCAGCCCACCAGTCATCCAGATGGTCCCTCCCCCCCCCACCTGGAGGCAGCAGGGCTCTAGGTGGGACCCCCCGCCGGGCTCCCGATTGGGAAGGCAGGCAGGCGGCAGACCTTCAGCCTGCTCCCCCTAACAAATTTCCGTTGGCTGGCGGTGCACGCAATAGACGAACCTCGACAACTCATGATGTGTGAGTGCAGCCAGCCGGCCAATTCAGCCTCACCGGCAAAACTGACGACGGTAATATCACCACGTCTCCATTTTTCCACGATTTAACTAATCAACAACGAGATCAGTAAGATTTCCTCCGAACTTTATGCCAAAGCTTTTCTGTGTGCCCGCCAGATGTCTGTTGGATGCACATACCACTGTTATCTCATCTTTCTTTCTTCCTTTCTTCCTTTCACTCGCTCGCTCTCGGTGTTTTGGAAACGATGTTTATTCACCATCCACACGTTTCTATTTCTAAAACAGAACACACCCGCAGGCGCAGACAGATGCAGGCGCGGACGCGATCCCACTGGTGGCCCCCGATCGTTTGGTTTCTCCCCCCTTCTTCCACCCTTCCTTCCCCCCTGCTGATGATCAGATCGACCTCCCCTCCTCTTGCTCCCCTATTCTGGGCCGAAGGTCGAAAGGGGAAACCGATGACAGGGACAGGCACGCGTCGAGGCAGAGAGCAAAAAAACAACAACTTGATTGAGTGACGGAGATGACACTTCATGCGCCGTCATGGCACAGCAAAACGAAACCGTCGCCCGGTTGGCCAGCCTGGGCGATCGTTTAACCCACGACAAGTCCTTGCTAGGGCGCCTGGTTTCAGATCGCTACACGCACACGCACACGCGCTCACTCGTTGCACAGCCAGTTGCTATCTCTGTACGCACATGGGGGCCAGTCACCGCAGCCACCGCAGTCTCCGCACTCACCTTCAGTCCGTCACCGTTCCAGTCCGTTGGCGAGCCCATCCTGACTATTTTGACCACCCCGTCATGGGTCTTCTCTGCCGGGGGGGCCTTGCTCTTGGCCCAGGTCACCACCCACTTCACTCCTCTATCCCGAATAGGAATGCTTTGCTGCTTGCTTCGCTCCTCCTGCCGAGGTTGGGGGAGGGGGCTTCTCTCTCGTCTGTTGCTTCGCTCGCTTTCGTCCCCCCAGTCTGCCCACCCCGACGAGGCGGGCCCCCCCGTCCATGAATCTGGTCCAAACAGCCTTGTGGGTCCTGCCACAGACAAATGAACTGTTGGATGACAGCCTTTATGCCGTTGCGGCTGTTGTAGATCTGCCCAGATGGATAAATACCATCCTCATCTTACCTTGTCACATGAGGCTCAAGTTCACAGAGCCGCATCCTTCTCATATATCAGCCCACCCTCACACTATTCGTCTCCAGCCTTGTTTCTCTTTGGCACCACCTGAGCAAAAGCAGTCGATCTGTTTGCCGTACATTCCTTTCTATTAGACCCTACTTCAGCCTCCAGACTAGCACCGTCACAGCAGGACAATAATCTAAACACGCCTTGTTTACTTTCTCACTCCCGAAAATCAGAAAACATGCATATTCAGATCTGGCACCAGCCCCAGCCTGACGAGCGTCGGCCCAGGCAGATGCCCACCGTGTCCAAGAAGACGCCGGCACGTCAAACTGCAGACAACACACACCGCTTCCAACTCCTCCAACAACTCGAGCACCATCGTCAACAGCAACAAGCACAGCAGCAGAGGCAGCAGCAGGAGCAGAAACAACAAGAAGAACACGAACAAGAACAAGCACAAGAAAAGCAAGCTGCGCCCAACCCCCTCAAGCCTCAGATTCACTCGCGCAAATGCCACCACACATATAACGCGACGCGCCACCTTCCACAGGCAGTATGGATCCGCGCGGTCCGCCTAAGCAAGGAGGACCCCTCCGCCGTCATCTACGAGATAGTCCTCTGCTACAACCACAACAGGGCCTGCACCATCAACCGCACGTGGGAGGACTTCCAGAAGCTCAAGTCGGGCCTGGCCGGCTGGCGCAACGCCCCGGCCTTCAGCTCGCCAAGGGACATCGACGGCATGCAGAGCTTCCTCTGCGAGGCGATCAACAAGAAGGGCCGCGAGGTCGCCATGGAGTTCTTCCTGCGCCGGAGGATGGACGACTGCGGAGGTGCCTGAACACATCCGGGAGATCACGTTTTATCCGGACAGCCTGCTGCCCCGGCGGCCTCTTCCTGCGTGTTGCTCGACAAGAGCTTTCTTCTCTGCTGCACACATGTTCCCACGTATATTTTGCTCGCCAGGGCCGGAACCACACTACACCTTTTTTTTATTTGGATACCCACCTATAGATTCCCCTTCCTTCACCCACTTCTTTCTGCCTTGACTCACTTCCCAAGGACCTTTTTTTTTTTACTGCACAAGCGAGTTGAGCGTTCTCTCTCCACTTGGTGGGGGATTTCTTTTTGCCTCTCGCCGACTCTTTGTTGTCGGCGAGGAGAATGACTGCATGGATCACGATGAGCGAGGCGCACTACCTGAAGGCCGGGGGGGGGGAGGATGTTACAGTTCAGCGACGCTGCTACTGGACCGTTTTGAAATGTGGACTGTAGATAATATTAATTCAATATCCTGCTCCACATAAATTGTTTGTTCCAGGCTTGCGTGACTTGGCTTGAGTTTGGCGTTGTGTATATCCCAGCACCAATTGTTTTCTCTCTGTGCGTGTGTGTGTGTGCGCGCGCATGTTTGTGTATACGCGACAAATCGAGCGCCGATCGGGCTTTGGGCTTGGTGAGCTAAAAACGGGCGACTAAAACAGACCGGGTGGTGCAGATCGAGATGGATATCTTGGCCCTTTGTAAACGAATAAACGTCAAACCCGCCCGCCTTGGGCTCATTGAAACTTGTATCATCTCACGTCCAAAAAAGAAAAAACAAGTAGTGTATTTATGCTAGCCAAATGCAGAAACATCATCAGGGACAGGTCGTCTAACCGCCTGCCCAGCTTTGTGGGGGAATATGTTGTTGACAGATAAGCAGTGAAAAATAGAAAAAGCCACATGGCGAAACACACGAGGACGGGAAGAATAACCAAAAAAGGAAAGACGTTGTGTGTCGTCTGTTTGTCAGACGTCCAGCCAATGTCCAAACTCCAATCCAGTCATCCATCGTGTAAGGCTCTCTCTCTCTCTCTGTCTCGCGTCTGTTCGATGTAGAACGAACTCACTGCCACGCGGGTAAATCAAGAACATACGGTGGCCTCACACATACTGACACACACTGAGACACACAAATTCAGCAATTTCACCAGACCCGGGTGGGAGAGAGAAGGACAGGCCAGCGCATCATCCACACGCTCAGTGCCCAAACTCGAGGTGAGGCACGATGACGGGGCCGTACTTGGTCGGCATGGTGAACTGCCCGTCGCCCTGCACGACAAAGTCGACGGCGAGGCTGAGCTTGCTGAGGCCGGCCGAGGACCCGCCCGCGCTGCCGCCGGAGCCGCTGCCGGCGATGCTGTGCGCGTAGTTGCTGGCGGCGCCGCTGGCGCCGGCCGCGCCCGCGCCGTTGTTAAGCGTTTCCGGGTCGTAGATGACGCAGGCGGCGTAGTTGCGGCGGCCGATGAGCTTCTTCAGCTCGCGGGCCGCGCCCGACGCGTCCGTGTGGAAGATCTCCATCATGTCCTCCTTGGTGTCCGACACCTCGTGCGTCGACTTGTGCCCGTTGGCGGGCACGTACAGAAGCTTGTTGTTGTGCAGCATCTTGAGGATGTAGTTGCTCGAAGGCGACGCCACGATCGGCGACGTGATGATCTGGTACATTGTCTTGTGGTCGGACGGGTGCGACGGGTCGTGCACCAGGCCCGCGCCGGCCGAGTTGACGTCTGTGCTGGGCGTGAGTATGTGATTACAAGAGTCTCGTGCGGTATGGGCCCCGCTGGGAAAAATGTCAACTTACCTCCGGAAAAGAATGTCATCCGAATGCCCTTCTGCTGTGAGATCCCCTGCAGCGTTCTTATAAAGTATGTCCTCTCGAGGTCCTTGGATTCATGGGTCCACAAGTCCCTGAGCTCATCGGCGAGTTCGAAGTCACCAAACTGGTTCAACACATTACCCATTAGTCCAGTCTTTCCGACCGCCTTCTTCACCTGTGTGAATCCCTGAGACACGACCTCTTTGCCACCAATGATGCCCGCGACGGATGAGGTTGCTTTGCCGAGAAGGTTGTATGTCGAGTTGACTGCCTTTTTGCCCGTGGCGAATGTGTTTGCCAGCGTCTCGACTGTGTCAAGACGAGGGTAGACAACTGGGACCGAGAGCATCCAAATGCAATGCTGCACGGATGGTGGTAGCATAGCGACCTTGGGGAATATCCCCTGGTACGTGGGACCTGCCATGACGCGATTCTGGTTCCTCTCCGACCGCAGATCCGGACCTACCACCACAACAGACGGGCCGAGGTACTTCACGAAATGCCATCCAGTACCTGTAATGGTGAAGAGGTCGAGGTCATGGTTGACGTTCCGCAGTATCTCAATTGTAGTGTGATGCTGGAACAGCAGGTACATCTCAATGGCTATCCGCCCGATGTTCTTGAAGATAGCCGACTGTTGCATGTATGCGGGATACGAGCCGAAGCCATCAAAGCTGTGTCCAAATTAGAGATTTTCCGCTTCAGTCAAGTGTCTTGAAACTTACATATCGTGGTCGTCAATCTGCAGGACGTGAGGAATTTGCGCAAACGCCTCACGAAGAAAAGGCTGGTCGAAGTGGCTGGTGTAGTAGTGGAAGTACGCGTGGGAAACATCTTCTTCGTGTCGCGCAGTCCACTGCGCATTCTTGCGGTTTTCCCTGCCCTGCATGGACAGCCATTGCTTGAGCAGAGGGACTTCTTTCCAAAGGCGATCCCCATAAATCTGATCGCCCAGCCCAAGCTGGACATGGAAACCGCCGCATTCGACGTTTTTCTGCAACACGTCCTTCCACATCAGACCTGCGCCGCCAAGCTTAGCCCGCTCGTTTTGCGACGTGCTCACAGCGAAGTCGTTGCCCGAGTGCGCGATAAACCGCCAGCCATGCTCATGTCGGCCAGCAACGACAAACTCGTATCTCGTGCATCCCAGGTGTGATGTAATCGCATATGTCCATCGTTCGGAACCACCTTCGCCCATCGGTATATCAATTTCGTACTTATAGAACGTCCAACGCTGGTGTGTGTATATGGACTGTGGGATCAGCTGCCGTGGGTTTGGTGACAGGTCGACGCTCAAATGAAGGTGGATAGTTGGAGGTTGCGGAGCGTCCGTGATGATCATGATACTGCCCAGCCAGTGTCCCCTCTCAACATCCATATTGGTGTACCGGAGATAAGGTCCGAAGTAAACATTATTGGTCGGTGCAATCTTGTACATATCCACACCAGCGCTGGGAGGAGGCCCTGAGAAGCCCGCTGCTGATGGTGTCGCCGTTGCGACACTCATGATACTCTCGGCATAACCAGGGGTGGACGGGGGATATAGTCCAGGGGAGGCCAGAGACTGCTTGCCAGCCAAGAAGGGAGACGCCAGCGGGTTGCCGTATGTGGAGCCCACAGGGGAAAGAGGCGCCACGTCTTGTGACATCGGGGTCGGCCCTTTGGGGAATTCCCATTGTGTCGCCTGCGTAGCCAGATGGATGTAGTAATACTGGCCCGAGTTCTGATCCAAGTGCGCGATCCAACCTTCTGGCAGCGGGGGAGGCGACTGTGCTTGCGTCAGCACAGACGGCGTGTGCTGCAAGGCAGGGTGGCCATTCTGAGCGCTTGCCGGTCTCGGGTCATTCGCGAAAGCTGGGTGGTTTGCATTGTGTGGCGCCGTAACGGGAGATGCCAGTCCGGAGGCGGCGACAGACGAGGTCGAAAGGCCCGGCTTCTTTCCGTCACTTGGGCCGGCGGAAGCGCTGGCGGCTGGAATGGAAGCAGCGGCAGCAGCTGACTGCTGAGGCGCAGCCGTGGTAGAGCTCGCACTGCTTTGTCTCCCGGCCGCAGGCCTCTGCTTTTCCGCTGGGTAGCCAGATGATGACCCACCCTGACTCACACTGGTGTACGCAGGAGGCGGTGTCGATGCTTGCATGCGCTGGAAGTCCTGCTCCAACACGCTCACTTGGAGTGCAGGCCCATCGCCCGAGCCCGATGCGCTCGGGCCAGGCTGGGCCGGGCGAGCGGCCTGTGGCGGACTGCCCACCGGAGCGGATCCTTGGTATACGGTTGGGGCACCATGGGTATTTTGGTGGTCGGTGGGAGTCCAGGGCCGTGTGGGCTGCGGCTGCTGTGGCTGCTGGCCGCCATACTGAGCCAGGCGCTGCGACGCTGCAGCACTCTGCGCCTGCTGCGCTTGGAGGGCGTTCAAGGTCGCGGTGCCAGATATGCCGGCGGCCGCATAGCGGGCTTCGATACCACCGCCTGGTATGTTCCCTGGTTCAACGATTGGGGTTTCGGGTGGGGGAGGCGAGCCCCTGCTGGCCTTGGTGGTGGAGTTCGAGGCGGTAGACGGGAAGCGGTTCATCCCATCAGGCGGCATGGCCAGGTGGTTCGGATCCTGGCGCTGGAAGTTTGCATTGGCATTTGCGGCGTGGGAGCTCGAAGCTGAGCCAGACGAGGTGGTGCTCTCGGGCGGTGGGTAATATGGCTTGCTTTGCCACGTTGAGGATGCCTTCTGCTGGCTCTTGATGGGTTTTGCGAACAGCTCGTCCTTATCGGCACCAGGACTGGTAGGGCTCGTGATGGGCTTAGGAGCTGTGCCTCTTCTCTCTGCCAGCCCAGGACGGTTGTCACCTACAGGACTGAGGTTAAACCGTGGCGAGATATCGTTGTAGCTTCCAGGTGCAGGGCTCGAGGTGCCTCCCGAGCCATACAGCCTTCCTGAGGCAGCCGAAGACTTGCGACTGTCTGTGTTATACGTTGGGCGGGCAGGCTGGGAGGTGTATCGGTCGTCTTCGTCTTCTTCCGGGTATGGCAGAGGGGCAGCAGAGCTAGATGCGCCGGGTGGCAGCGGGAAGGCTGGTTTCGAGGAGGAGTTGGAGCCCGCAGAGGATGTCGGAACAGGGTAGGGGTACTTGAAGCGGTGGTCGGTCTGCTTATCTGCGGCCGGCCTGGGGCTTTGAGGTTTGAAGATCCTCAGGGGTTCGATGGTAGGGCTGTCGCCGTCGTCCCGAGCTGGGCGGCTCATGAACATCTCCTCCTCTGGGATACCGCGACCTCGTTCAGACATGCTGGGCTGCGGGGTGTGAGCCTGGGGCGTGTTCCCACTTGGTTGGAGCTTCGAGGAGCTTGCGCAGGCGCACGGCTATGGAGCGCGACACCGAGTTATGATGCGCCGCGCACGGGTAAGTGTCGCGCCTGTGTGGGAGCGAAATGTGCGTATCTCTTGAACGCGGTCGTCACTGGTCGATGACAGGGCTGGCTGGTGGGGGATCTCTTGTGGCTACTGAGGTCGCATATCAGGCCGGCCCTCGGAGAAAAACTGGGCTGGTCAGTCTGTGACAGACAGAGAGTAGAGTTGGTGCTCGCAGAGAGGACAGAGTTCCAGACACACGAAGGAATATTCAATAGGCGAGGAGACGTAGGGGGCAAGATGTCAGGGGTGAAACGCCATGATCAAGTACCGGAGTGTGGACAGAACCAGTCAGACTGTCGAGGCGGGTGCCCGCACATGCAGGCCAGGCCAGGAACAGAGCGAGAGAGGTGTACGGTAAGGTAGTGCGATTATGGGGGGCTATGCTAGGCTGCGGGAGGAAGCAACACTGCAGAAGGGGACAAGGACCAGGTCATGCAGGAGGCGGGCTGCTGGCTGGCTGGCTGCGTGCTGGCGGCGGCATCTGGCTCACCTGGACAGGCTCGTTGGGCGAGGGTGAGGTCGTGGAGAGCAGCAGCTTGGGTGGAAGTGGAGTAGAGGGGCGATTGTGCCCACCCCCCCTCTTCCCCGATGGCCGTCGTCTCCCCGTCCCCTCTTTGCTTTGGGAGCTGCCTCGATTGGGCCCCGCCAAGGAACATCGCGGGTCGTGGCTGATGATTGGTGCCGGTCGCCGGGCGCTTACAACAGGATGGTGTAGCAAATAACAGCCTGCGGAGCCTCTGGAGTATCATTTCTTGCAAGCGCCCACGTAACCTTGTCGGCTGTGAATCTCCTGAGCCGCAGTGCCGAGAGGCTGATGCCTCTGGTTTGACCCAGTGTCTGGCCCAGTGTCTGGGCCAGTCAGTATTCACTGCGTCGAGAAGGGTCATGCCCAACAATGTTCCCTGGTTTGTCCATGCGAGTCCTGATCGCGGGTGCGCTGCTCCGGCAGCTGGCTTTGGAAAGGGCTGAGGGGAACGAGATAGATATTTAGCCGCCGCCAATTCCTTGGTACTGTGATAATCCCTGCTGGAGCCCAGATGCCCAACAGCAGCGAGTACTCCACCACACTTGTAGAATCCCGCCCCCCGGGAGCGAGGACAAGAGGAGCTTGGGCCACGCCTCAACTGGGAGGATTGTTGCTTTCCCGAGAGCTTTACCCCTGCCCTCGCCGTTGAGTAGCAAACTGCGGGGGGGGGGGATCCTCGATGCTTCCTCTGGGAATGTTGGGCGGTATAATTGGCGGTCGCGTCAAGACTGCCAGTCTCCAGGCTCGATAGCTCAAAGTATCATGTCCACGGCCGCGTTGTCTGAAGATCAGTTAGTTCGTCGTCGAGTTCTCCCTGTGCCAGATACATGAGACCACTCGCAATGCGGTGACAGGCAAAGTGGCTCAGGCCCGAGGCCGGGGTCCCAGGGCTGCATGTTCGGCCCACCATGCAATCCAGCTGTTTTCCATCACCGGTCGCTTTTCAGCCCGCCAGCCCGCGTGGCTTGGGCCGGGAGAGCACACGGCCCGGCGTGGGTGCGGGTAGGAATTGACGTAGTCGCAAACTCGGGTCCATGATTGGACGGCTGAGTACCTGGAATATGAGTGTAGTACCCATACTAAATCTTCAATTGTCCCAGCGCACAGATTGCGCCAGTTCCCGCAATACAAGGCGGACAAGATCATCCAGGGAGGGTGTGGTCAAGCTTGCGCGGTGCTCCTGTAAGGATTAGGTCGAAGTCCATGAAGGGGAGAGTTCCGGTATGAGCAACAAGTAATAGACGCGCTTGTCAATCGTGACAAGCTAGTCAGTGGCCTTCATCAATGTTGAGCTCCGCAAGACAGTTTCCAGCTGGGTGGAGATTGACGTGGATTCAAGGCATATATGTCGTTTGCAACAGCTTGAGTTTCTTTCTGTTTCGGAGATCCAAGAATGTTAGACCGTCTGGTGAGACCCACTATATCAGCTTCCGCGGGGCTATCGCTGTTGTGAACTGGATCGACAGCAAGTTACATGGAAGGTCCCTCTGCCAGGTCTCATAGTCGCAGATCGCACTTGACTTAGGAGAGGCACTGTTGTTTACTGCAGCGTCTTCGCGAACATCTACCGTCCGTGCAGCTGGCCCAAGACAGAACAGACATCGGCCGTGGAACCCGAGCCTGCAGAAGCAGTACGCAACAGTATGGATAACGGCCGCTCGACATGCTGTTCCTCAGTGTCGCAATGTGGGAGTCAAATGTGGGAGTGGCTCCCCGTGGCCTGCATACGGTATTGGTGTTATGAATCTGACCCAGTCTCTGTGCCAGACTGCCAGTTGGCATCGCGCAGGGCTCGTGTGGGCTGCGGAACGGTCCGGCTGATCGTCAAGATAGGATGGTAGGGTAAGAATGGGTCTACTCCATCCCGGGGGCCTCTGGGTAGCCACGGCGCGACGAGGTGGATGAGATGGTATGCCGCCGCTTCACCATGCCAAACGCAATGCGGGGGTTCTTCTCTTCAGCGCTCCCTGCCAATGGCAGCCGTCGTGGCCTACATAGTAGGACCGTTGCGTTTGAGGGTTGACTGCATGGCCCCGTGATGTTGCTATCCTCTCCCCAACTTCAAGCACCCGCAAAAGTGCTGCGGGGTCCCTGCGGGCAGCAACCCCGCGCGCCGGAAGATCAGCCAGCTGCGGGACCTTGTGCACGCCCACATGCAGTTGCCATCCGGTAAAAGTTCTTGACGAACAAGTTGAGGGGCCTGGAGACAGCATGATCCCACTCCGCTTTCGGTCAAGTTGTGGCGACACCAAGGTGCATTGGAGGCTGGAGAAGTCCTGCTTTGCGAGTGCAGAAATTTTCCCAGAGTTTTATCTACGGAGATCGCCGCCGCGTCGGCCGAATCCTGCCTTGAAGAGAGAAATTTCCATGTTCGGCCGCTAATCAGGTGGGCGAGGGAACGATAGTCTAGCAGAGGTTGCATCTGCAACGAGCAGATTTTTTCTCCTCCTCCTGCCCATTGCGGGTGGATCCCGTAATCGAAGACACTGCATTTCCGGTTCGTGGTCGCACGAGGAGGTTATATGCGTTGAGTGGCGAAAGGTAGGCGAGGTGATATGTGATGCAATGTTTGTTATCCGCCATTAGATCCAGGACTTCTAGTGTGGCCAAGTTCATAACCTGCGAGTGGTTGAACTTTGTCTGAGCCACCGTCAAAACTAACAACATGCTCCGCAGATGTCACTGTCCATAGCCTGTACATAGTAAAATGAAATGGAAGAAAAGAGACGATTTCAAAACGAAGTTTTGGTTCGTTGTCTTGTAAGACTTCCAAGGTTGCAAAGAGGTTGGAGGAGGAGGAGGCTGCATGTCCTGAAGTTGGGACATGCTAGCCTTCCCGACTTACAGTGTAAGCGAGCAGTCATGGGGCCAATTGCCCAATCAGTGCGGGCCGAAATTGGCCTAGGACCCCACCTATTACGTGACCTGGGGTTCGGCGTGGGAGACGGACATTGTCGAGGACGGTCACCTGCACCCTCTTTTCTTGAACCGCCGCAGCAGACGAGTATGGGTTTATTTGGCCGTATTATCTATATATATATATATATGTTCATCCATTCGTTCTTCGCAACTAAATTCCCATCCTTCCACCCGGCTTCTCCTGAGCTCACATCTGTCGCATCCTTATCACACCTCCGTCGACACGCTGCTCCAGGGCCGGCTTGCGCGCAAGAATGTCCCTGCACCGCGTATCGTCGCTCGAGTCCTTCTCCCATCTGTCAGTCGAGGGCCAGCGGAGATCACCCTCGCCCAGCAGCCGCGACAGGCGCCTCAGCTTCAACCCCCTACCGGAATCATGGGACCCCCCGAAGAGCCAACCCGGGTACCTTGAGTCTGTCGGTGCATTCGAGGTCCCAAAGTGGAAGAGAGTTTGTAGGTCGGAGAGCACACCCGGACTGTGCCACCACCCTTTCCCCAATTCGTTGCAGGGACCAGCCAGCAGCCACTGACGACGCATGTCTCCGCCACACAGTGCAGGTGCTCGCCACAGTCGTCTACTGCTTCTTCGCAGCAGGCATAGTCTTTGGGTACGCAGCCCTCAAGCCCGTCCTCAAAAAGGAAGGGGCTTATCGGGATGTATGCGGCGCCGGTGACCCCGGCGCAAGCCCCGATGACGTCGACACCTGTGTTGAGATCCGCTTGAACCTCATGTTCACGGTGGCCGCCGTCTCGACCAACGTTGCTGCCCTCCCGATCGGCACCGTCCTGGACCACTTCGGCCCGCGCGTGTGCGGCCTCTGCGGCTCCCTGTTCTTGGCCTTCGGGTCCCTTTTGATGGCATTCGAGGAGAGGCTGCCCTTTGATGGCCTCCTGGTTGGTTATCTGTTCCTGGCCCTCGGCGGGCCCTTCACGTATATCTCATCATTCCAGCTCTCAAATGCCTTCCCGAAGCACTCTGGGCTCATTCTTGCCCTCCTGACCGGTGCCTTTGATGCTTCCAGCGCCTTGTTCCTGGTGTACCGCGTGATCTTCGAGAAGACCGGTGGCTCATTTGGCCACGACAGGTTCTTCCTGGCTTACCTTGTTGTGCCACTCGTCATCGCACTGTTACAGTTCATTTTGCTGCCAAAGCACTCATACAAGACGGTTGGTGAGATGATCGAGCAGGTCGAGCAGCCTCTGCCAAGACGTGAAGACCAGGTGGACGAGAACACGGCGCTTCTAGAACAGGAAAGAATAGAGCACAGGGATGCCATGGCCGCGGATCTCGAGGACCTGCTCGGTTCCGTAAACCCGGACAAGCAGCAGCAAAAGGAAGAGGAGAAGAACGACATCTCCGGCGTGTGGGGCGTCATGCATCCTTACACGGCCTGGCAGCAGATCAAATCCCCCTGGTTTGTTTTGATTTGCGCCTTTACGGGTAATCCATTTAATCTTGCCGTCAGTCTGGGACCTTCCCCGCTAACCACCCTCACAGTAATCCAAATGACAAGAATAAACTACTTTGTGGCCACCATCCGGCCACAATACGAAGCACTACTGCACTCCCACGACCGGGCTGTCCAGGTCAACGAGTTCTTCGACCTGGCACTGCCAGTCGGAGGCATCCTCTCAATCCCCTTCATCGGCCTGCTCCTCGACCACTTCTCCACCGTCACCGTCCTCTTCTGGCTTGTCACCGTGACAACGGCCATCGGCGTCTTCGGAGTGATCCCGAAAATGTGGGCCGCCTACGCCAACATCATCCTCTTTGTCCTCTACAGGCCGTTCTATTATACCGCCGTCTCGGACTATAGCGCAAAGGTCTTTGGGTTCAAGACCTTCGGCACCGTCTACGGGGCCATCATCTGCCTGTCGGGCCTGTTCAACTTCTCGCAGTCTGGCCTGGACTATCTGCTCCACTCGACGTTCGGTGGTGACCCGGTCCCCGTCAACCTCATGTTGCTCTCTCTAGGCCTGGTTGTGGGGGTCAGTATGGTCTCGTATGTGGGCTACCAGAGTAGGTACTTGAAGAGGAAGATGATTGAGTTGGAGGCAGAGAGGGCCGTTGGGATGCATAACTGATATGTAGGGGGGAAAAATGATGCTGTTTGATTTTTGAATATTGTCAATACTACCTAACATTGAATCTTTTTGGCACTTGAATCACTGGTGAACTGTGTAATGCTGAGCTGGCGCAGAAAAATTTGGGCGCAAATAACACTGACAGACGCATGCGACTCATTGTGTACAAAGTAGGCTCCGGTCTGAATGAGGACCGGCGTCGCTTCGGTAATACGACAATATGAAGACAATGAGTGTTAACAATCATGACCATAGCGTGGCAGTCGTGCGGGATATCGGAATCGTGTCTATCCATCGTCAACTTTTGGGCCTTGATCCGTCCTGTTGGCGATGTTGATACTGTCCATGATAGGGGAAGGATTGGCTAGACCATTAAAGCATGCTGCGATTTTCTTGATAGATATATAGGTCTTGGATACATGAACAGCGCGCAGACCATTTAATTTCCAAGCAGCCATCCCGCCCGCTCGTCAAAACTCCATCAGCACGCCCACGCCCTCCTCCCGCAGCCTCCTGATCTCGTCGTCCTTCTCCTCGGTCTCCTCCTTGATCCTGGCCTCGACGTCGTCCCTAATTCCGCCCAGGTCCGGGGGGATGGTGCTCATCTGCACGCTCGGGGCGGCGTTGACGAAGCGCAGCTGCTCGCTGATGTGCATCTTGATCTCCTCGAGGCGCTTGGGCGAGTTCTTGTTCGGCTTAGGAACCTCGAGGATCTGCTCGAGCGTGGGGAAGAGCGTGTCCTGGCGGAAGTGCTCGCGCCAGGGGGCGTGCATGGGCAGGGTGGGGTCGATCTTGCCGGCCGAGTCGATGGCGATGCTGGTCTCGTGCGTCCAGGCGCGCGCCACGTTGCGCGGCGTGTAGCCGCCGCCGCCGAACAGGATCATGGGGATGTTCTGCTGCTTGCAGAACTCGACGCACTGGCCATGGCCCTGCACCTGCAGGTTGAACTTGCCGAGTCGGTCGCCGGCGAGCGAGTCGGCACCGCACTGCAGGGCGATGGCCGAGGGGCGGAACTTTGCTATCACCTCCCCGATGACCTGCCTGAAGAGGGCGCCGTACTGCTCGTCCGTGACGCCGTCCTGCAGCGGCACGTTGAGGGCGTGGTGCGCGCCCGGGTTGTGCTCGCTCTGGGGGCCGTTGTCGGTGAGGGCACCGGTCCCGGGGAAGAAGTTGGTAGGGTCATACTTGTGGAAGGACACAGTCATGACCCGGTCGGTGGACAAGAATGCCTCCTCGACACCATCGCCGTGGTGCACATCAATGTCGATATATAGGACACGGGGGAAGCATCGCAGGAGCTGCAGTATCGCAATGACAATATCATTGATGTAGCAGAACCCCGACGCCTCGGTCTTCTTGGCGTGGTGCAGGCCGCCGCCCCACGCGATTGCGATGTCCGACTGGCCGGAGCATATTTTCCGGGCTGCGTCTAATGAGCTGCCGGCCGACATGGAGCAGTAGTCATACAAGCCCTCGAACAAGGGGCAGTCCGAGCCTCCAAGATTGAACTTGAGCTCCGTGCCGGGGTTCTCGATGTCCTTTGGTATTGGCTCGGGCGCGACAGTGGCGAGGAAATCGAGGTAGTCTGAAGAGTGGAAAGAGTTGAGTTCTTCGTAGGTGGCAGTCCTGGAGACGTAGTTGTCCATGGCGAAGTTCATGCCATAGGACATGATGAGGCTCTTGGCCAGGGTCAGGCGCCAAGGTTTCATGGGATGTGTCTGGCCGAAGTGGTGCTTCTCCATCTCGGGGTTCACGTGGAACGAGACGGTGTGGCCCTTTGGCCGGGTGATGTTGTACTTCTCGGCTGCGCGCTTGCACTTCATGAAGAAGAGGGCATTCTCGGCGTCCGTCGCAGCCTCCAGTGGTACATACTCCTGTACTATGCGCTCGTCCAGGTCGTCGGTCTGCCTGTGAGGCAAGTAGTTCGTCCGTGGGGGACGCCATACGTATGGATTTCCATCCATCGGGTCTCAACTGATTGCTTCCTGGAGCCGGCACCTTGCGCCTTGTTGCAGCGCTTCAGAGAAGGGCCCAGAGACTGATCTAGAGCCGAGGGGTGTGCCCGACCTTGACCTTGCGGTACGAGTGAGTGAGAGCAGCTTGAGCAGCTTGAGGAACTGGAAAAGTGACAGCCAGTTCAAGCCGAGTGAGTCGTGGGAGCAGTCGCGCAAGGCTCAAACACCCACTTGTGGAAAGTCCGGGCCTGGCGTCAAGTTTCCAGGATGAGTCGCAAAGTATCTTGGATGTTCGGGTCGATCAGTATGCTGGCGGTTGACACTCGGCAGATGGCAGGATTCATGAAGCAGACAAGAGTTTGAAAGCGGCCATGAACGGTTTTGAGGCAAGCAAGACAAGGCAGACAGACAGACGTCGCCTTGAAGTGGATCTCGAATCGGTGGCGGCTGGGGGGGGACGTTCACAGACACATGGGTTCCCTAGGTATCGACTCTAGGTACCTAGCAGGCGGGCCAAGCCCGGAGGGGGGCCACAGTATTGGGGTACCTGGCTGGCACCTGCAGCAAAGTACCCTTGACCTCGATCTGAGATGGACCCTCACTACTGACAGCAGTACCGCGCTACATGTTAGCTACAAAGCCTGCCGTTCCTCCCTCCCTCTCCTTCTGGCTCTCTCGGAAGGCTGAAGGTCAAGAGCCTGGTTGCCTTGCCTGGTTGCCTGCTTGCCTGGCCTTTCGTTTCACTTTTCCTGCCTTCAAGGCTCGGGTTCGGCTGACACAGCAGACGCAATAGACACGAGGCAGCCGCCTATCGCCTATCGTCTACCGTCTATCGTCCATCGTCCATCGCACTACCTACACTACATCGCCATCCCAGCCGGCGGCGCCCTCTTCTGCACCCACCCTGTCCCTGACGCAGTGCCTGCCTCCGGAAACTGGGCCTCACCTCAACTCTCTTCCACGACATCCTGCACTGTACCGTTACCCGCAGCCCCGTCGTGTTCGTCCAGCCAGCCAGCAGCAGCAGCAGCCCGGTCCTCCCTGCGCGTGGCCTCTCCCCCATCACAGCACGCACACACACAGTAGTAGCAGATCCTCGGACCGGCCAAGCAGGGTGTGCACGTGCAAGGGAATCCTCCAGATTCTCTGACTGACCGACCTGCTCCATAAAAATTTCACCATCCGGTGCCACCAGGTCCGGCGCCCATCACCACTTTATTTTTCCATCTTTCCGTCATATATCGCCGGCCGCCCTTCGCCCTTCGCCCCTCCTCCCACCTCCTCCCGACCTGGTCGTCAAAACCCACCCGAGGTGAGCTGGACCTTCCGTCCCAGTATCCAGCCATCTGATATGTGGCCGCGCCCTACCAAGCCTACCTTGCCATCTGTCGTCCTTCACTTTATTGCCCCCTTCGTCACCTCCCTTGCGCTCTGCCTCACCTGACCTGCTACGGTTCGAGTCATCACTCATTCATCTTCTGTCATATCTCTGTCTGCCCACGCCACTTCCCCGTACCCACGCGTCGTGCCCTTCTGCCGCGTCTTCGCCTTAGGCACCCAACCCTATCAAGGCGCCAATGCCATGAGCACACTGCACCTACAGATACAAGACAGACCTTGTGGGCTACAACCACGACAACGATTGACATCATGCCTAGAGACGACCTCTCCATCGACTTTGTTAAGGGCAACATGCCTGCAGCCGAGGCCCTCGACCCCGCCCTCATCCTCGACGAGTGGGCAAACCGCGTCTCCAACCTGCCCGAGGAGATCAAATTCCTCCAGGACGAAATCGCAGCCAAGGATGCCGAGATAGCAAAGTGCCTCCGCATCATTGAGGACAAGGACTCAAAGATCCAGAAATGGATCAAAGCTAACGGCAGCGCCGAGCCCAATCCTAAGGAGGAGAAGGACTATCGTCCTGCCATCCGCGAAAACTACAAGAAGGCGGAGGAGCTCCAGGCCGAGAAGCTCAAGATGACACAGCGGCTGCAGATCACAATGGACAGGCATCTTAAGTGGCTCGACACCCAGATAAAACAGCTCTACGACCGCAACGAGCCCGGCTTCACCGAACCCGACAACCTGCCTTCCATCCTCCGACCGACCGCCGCCAACAACTCAGCCCCCTCTGCACGCACCATCACTACTTCGTCGACGAATCCCGTCACGGCAGCCCTGAGCTCCCTCGCCAACCCAACCACCTCCGTCGGTCCCAAGAACAGCAACTCCTCAGTCCGGAGTGCTCAGGCTACCCAACACGTATCCTCCTCCGCGCCCACCTCTCCAGCAGCCAGCATGATAATGAAGCGTGGCGCACGCGAAGGGTCGGCCGGCCCAACCAGCGCTTCTTTCCAGAAGGGACCCCGCATCAACAGTGGCCTGGGCGGCCTCCCGAATCCGTCGAGCGGTCTGGCGCGGCACTCGTCCCTCGGGCCAGGCACACCAAAAGGACATACAGCCACAGGCGTGCAAAGGGCAGGCAGCGCCGGACCGCGGACCATGATCAAGGGAGGCGTGATGCCGGGCCGCAAGGGCACGCCTTCAGGGGGCGTCGGCCGCAGCACCAAGAAGGGCACGCCGGCCGGCAGCGGACCCAAGTCTGGACTCCAGCGGGTGAGGAAGACGGCAAAGAACTCACCCTCCTCGACAGCCGACAGCGAGCTTTCCGATGCCGAAAGCGGCGCCAGCGGGGACGAGTCGGACGCACGGACGGGAGGGCGCGGGACCCCAGCGCGCAACGATGGGGCCACCGGCGGCCGCGCGGAGGGCACGGGTCATGCGCCGCGCACCAAGCGCGAGGACGAGGACATCTACATGGACGACGACGAGGGCAGCGACGACAGGAAATACTGTCTCTGCCAGAAGGTCAGCTTCGGGGACATGATCGCGTGTGACAATGATGACTGCCCGTACGAGTGGTTCCACTGGTCGTGCGTGGGGCTCAAGAGCGAGCCACAGCAGGGCGGCACGTGGTTCTGCCCGGTATGTTCGGAGGCTATGAAGAAGAAAGGGAAGTGAGAGTAGGCCACTGGGCTGGTCGGCCCTCTCAAGGCTGTTGCTGCTGTTGCTGCTGTTGCTGCAGTATTGTGTTGTTTTTACCCAAGCGCGTGGCAGTCAAATGCCTTTTGAAGATACCCATATAGTTCCGACCATAGAAAAGCTTCGATCTAGTTACAGAATCTGGGCGTTATACTTGTCGGTGCAAGTCTTCAACCCAAGGAGATTGCGAGCAACCAGCAACCAGCAACCAAGTTGAATTTAAAATACTGGTCCGTCAATCGCAAACATTGTTGCGTCACGTAGTACACGGCAATTTAGTTGTTGGTGACGACAACACTATTTAACTTTCTTGTATTAGAAGCTTCTTTGTACTACTTTTTAACGATAATGCAGGGCAGCAGGAAACTCCAGTGTCCCCTTCCTCTCCGTCTTGTGAAAAAGAAACAAGTCCAGCCAGGAGAAAGAATGCCCAAATGCAACGCAGGCATCACAATGCGGACGACAGGATGCGCAGCCCCCGAAGGGGGAAAGCAGATCAAAACAAGCTTAATGCTCGAGCAGGCGCAAGCTACCTTGGACGACCACGTTCTCCAGGATGGATCCTGGGGGGATGTCGATGGTGCTGCCCTCGGTGGCAACGATGATAACGGTGCCCTTGAGGGTGACGCCACGGCCCAGGTTGACGGCACCGGTGATGGTCAGGTGGTCCAGCTCGATGATCCTGGGGATGGAGGGGATGTGCTTCTGGAAGTCCGAGACCTTCTTGAAGTCGGAGCCGAGCTTGATGAGGGGCGCGTCGCCGAAGCGGCTGGCGCTCATCTGCAGCTGGCCGTGCTTAACGGCGTACAGGTCCGACTTGACGAGCATCAGGTCGGAGCAGGTCTTGACGGGCAGGAAACGGCGACGGGGCACGTTGACACCGTGCGCGTTTCCGAAGTGGCGGATGGCGGCACCGACGGCGGTCTCGAGCTGGACGATGCTAATGTCGCTCTCGCCCTTCTTGTCGCCGGGGATGGACTTGCCGTTGGGGATGATCTCCATCTCGAGCTCGTTGTTCTCGACGACGCGCTTGATGGCGTTGATGTTCATCCAGATGTTGTTGGTGTTGAAGTACTTGAACTTCTTGATGGACTTGAACTCGTTGACGTGCTCCTTGGGGACCTGGGCGATCTCCAGCAGGCGCACGGAGCCCTCGTAGTCGATGATGGTGCCACCCTTGACATCGGCCTTGGTCTTGTTGGTCAGCTCCATGATGTACTCGGACTTGCTCTCGAACATGTGCTGCAGGATGCGCAGGTCGACGACGGCGCCCAGGTTGTCGACGTTGGACAAGAAGATGACCTCGATTCCACGCTCAATAAGCTTGTCGAGGATGCCAGAGTTGTACAGGGACTCGAAGACGTCACCGTGTCCAGGAGGGTACCACTCGTTAATTGGCGAGTCGAAGCTCTTGGGCACGGGCAGAAGGGAGTCCTTGTGGATTCTGGGGTAGCGCGACTGGTTGAAGGTGAGGATATCGACGTTGTGGCCCTCGTACTTCTTGATGATGGCCGCGGTGTCGTCGTTGGTGTTGAACGAGTTCATCAGGATGAAGGGCACGTTGGTGCCGTATGTGCGGTTGAGGTACTCGACCTGGCGGACCGAGAGGTCCAGGAAGGACATGCCGTCACGGACCTCAATGACGGACTTGGGGCCAACGCAGCCCATGGAGGTGCCAAGACCACCGTTCAGCTTCAGGACAGCAAGCTTGTTCAGGAACTCAACGGAGTCGGTGTTGGCAAGGGAGTCGTAGTCTACGACCTGGCCCTCGGCAGGGGGGGCAATGCGGTCCCAGTCGACCGAGTTGCCCTTGGCCTTGTCATTGAGGTATCGGCGGAACAGGGAGAAGAAGTTGTCCATCTCGGTCTCGAACAGCTGCAAAAGGGGTTAGCTACATCCAGTCGGCGCTGCCACTTGTGGTGTTGCGTGATCTCACCTTCTTCTCCTCTGGGTCCTTGACGGTCTCGCTAAGCGCGGTCAGCGCATTGCGCATCTGTGCCGCAGCAATGTTGGTCGAGGTGTTCTCGAAAGCCTGCACGACGAGTATGTCAGCCAAACCGTTATTATATTACTGGTGTGAGTCTGCATGCGGAGAAGTCCAGCCACTGCCTCCAAATTCGGGCAAGAAGCAATGGATTTGACTGAATGTGGCGAGGCGCCTTGGGGCTAAGAGGAGCGGTGGGAACCTGGCGACCCAAATGCCGACGTTTGAGGTTGTCCCCAGAGAAAGAAAGGCTTCGAAGAAAAGGGCATCCTTAGGATTTGTGTCAAGTACTAACCATGTGCGATCGGGTCTTGCCATGGTGCTTGCCGGAGAAATCAGACTCGTCGCCGTTGCCAGTGGCGTTGCCGGGCTTGAGGTGGGAGGGCAGAGCACTCTTGATTGCTGAGGCCATCTTGAATGATTTCTGGGGGGAAACTTGGTTCGGGACAGGTAGGAAGAAAGCGAATGTCTCGAGATCACCAGATGGAGGTGGGGAGGGAGCGTCGTGTTGATATCGAAAGGTGATGGCGGGGAAGCTCCGTAGATCACCTCGAAGTCTCTGTGGGCAAGAGGGAATGATTAGCGTGGGTTGACGTAATTTTGGAGATTGCCGGCCCCCTTTTGCAACGCCTCGCACTACCTAGCATGTACTGCTGTTACTCGGGCTGCTGCTGTTGTCTGTTGCCGCCACGTGCCGCCATCTTGCCGCCCAGGCAGAGCAAGGGGGAGTTCACGGACACTCAGTTCCTGAGCTTGTTCGACCGCCCTGCTGTGGACCTCTGGGGACAGAGGCGCCTGCGTCCCTTGCGGGAAGCATCACGTGGCCCTTCGCAGAGCAGGACAGGAGATTCGAGAACTCTCCTCAGGGCAGCCCAACCGCCTTGCCGGAGCAAGCTGGGAGCAAGCTGGGACACGGGCCACCACCCAGCTGGAGCTTGGCTCATGTGTCCCGTGGCAGCAAGGCAAGACAAGCAGGCAGGCCAGCAGGCAAGGGAGCAAGCTGTGCTGTGGGACGGAGATGGGTTGTGTTTGGGACTTACATGTCTAAACTCGTGGAGGAGTTCTGGGTATCTCGAACTGACTGTTCTAAGAAGGACTTGCAGGCCAGGGACAGGGAGAAAAGGAAAGAAGACAACAACAAGCTGGCAGACGTGGAAGATGCGGACAAGGACAACTTTAAAGATGAATTTCCAGTGGGTCCCCCTTGGTGCTTCTGGTCCAGGGGGCGGGAAAAGAAAGGAGGCAGCTCTGCTCAGATTTCAATTATACACACTACCTCCTACTCAGTACATGGTAGTACATGGCACAAGTACCCTGGACCAGCCACACTGATGCTGTTGTTGCTGCTCTCATCGAGGATTGGAGGGATGGGAGCGGTCAATTGGTGTTAGTGCAAAAGGTACCTTCGCAGAGGGGTGGGTTGGTTGGTGCAGGGGCGAACGCCGTCCTCTCTCGTCTTCCCACCCAAAAACATCCTGTTCTCGCTCCTCATAAACAAGCTTTGGGGAGCTCAGATAGAGGGGATGCTTGTCGAACCACCATCCAGAAGGCCGATCATTGACAAAAATAACCACCATAGGTCTGGGCCTTGCGAAATATTCTCCCATCCTCTCTCTGGTGTAACCAAACTGAAGCACTTTGCATGTATTCCCTTCAACTCTTATCGGGCTTCCCCCTCTACGAGCCCGCGACGTGACATTGAAGATCGTTGAGGGGGGGCGAAAATGGCGAAGCTTTTAGCGTTGCTGTCATTAAATCTTCCCAACATTGGCGCTTGGCTGCAACCAGACCAGACGCTTCCAGAAAGCTATCAGCCAATTCTCGCTCATTTTGTCTCCCTCCAAGACGGCCTCACCGGTGGGGCGACGGCCGCCCTCGAGCATTCACTTCGGAAAGGTTGAGGTGCGCGAGAATCTTACGGGACGAGCGACGAGGGATTGTGCACACACACTATGCAGCAGCAACAGGAAGACCAATCCGTCCTTGGCCCAGGCGACCTTATCGATCCTCTGCAGAGTTGACCCTAAATAAATAACATGAGACAACGACGTTAGCCGAGCCTTGCCCTCTTGTCCGAGATGCTTAGACCTCAATCCGCAAAAATCGAGACTGCAGGTACATCTCCCACTAACGCCTCGCTGATCAACACCTGGCACCTGGCACCTTCAACCGTTCGCCAGATTGGGAGCCCCCATGTCTCCCAGCGGGAACTAAAAACAAACCTTGGAAACCTGTCGAGGGGGCCACGATTCTCGACAGGGCGCCCGGCCGGTGGGCTTGGGTGGGACAGGGGAAATTTAGGCGACTCATTCGTCTGGAGCTGTCTTTCGACCGGCAGCGGGCAGCGGGGGTCCCTCTCGTGACGATAACAGAAGCTCAATGCAGCTGCTGTCACAGTGACAGCGATGCTGTCAGGCTTCCAGGTTTCCAGATTTCCTGGAAATGAGCACCTATTGCCAATAGACAGCCTGTCCTGGTGCCCCGGTAACAGCCACGCCCGCAGGCAGTCCGGCCGTCGTTAAATTTGGGAACGCTGCGAATGGGGCTGTGACGGGGTCCCCTCCTCGTGCGCTGGACCCCCGGGAAGCTCCAACCAAGCTGGCGGATCCGGATCCCATCAGTCGGACTGCCCAGGCAAATGTGGCTTGGTGATGGGCGCTGCACCCACATACACATACACACACACACACACACACACACAAACACGGGTGGATGGAATCCGACAACAGACAGCACCAGGCTTGTGTGCCCGGCTGGGGTGGCCTCTGGCGTTGTTCGAGCCACTGTCGGTCCCAACGCCTCCTGCCACACACATAGCTGGCAAGACATATCAGGTCCCCCGTGTTCTCCCGGAGGCGGCCGCGGGCGGCCCGTGGTCGATACCCACCCTGCATTGCTGCACGCGCATGTATGTGGTCGTGGCAGTGATCAACTCCTGCCCATAAAACGCCCCACGTGGGGAGCCATGCCCGCTAGGCCACGACTACTGCGCAGGGGACGGCCGACGACGACGTCCTTTCCAACTCCCGGGCCCAACCAGCGGTGGGCCCCCATTCCTAGTGTAGTCCCCTGGGCCCGGCCCAGGCGAGGGTGCCGTCCGAGCTGGCTTTGCCAACGGTCAATAGCTTCTAGAATGTCTCCATGGACTGGGTCCCCGGCCCCGAAAGGACCCCATCCGTTCTCGTATGCCTTAGATTGATCCTCCCATTCGAAGGGGTTGACGGTTCTCGTCCTTGACGATACCACGGTGGAGGAACCGCCTCTGGCGTGAGGTGCAAGAACGTCAAATTGAACCCTGGCACCTGGCCGCCTGTGAGTTGTGAATTAATGAATCATTCGCACAGGAAGCTTGTGGTTGGTCGTTAGCCGCTGCGCCCAGGCTGTAATGTGAGCTGGCGGCAACCGGCCACATTACGCCACAAATGGTCAATTATGTGCTAGGGCGGTCGAGTTGGTGCAAGGTCAGCTAAGATGATATGGGATCAGATTCCACGAGATATGATGTGGCACAATGAGGTGAGACTGGTGAGACGTGGCACCTGAAGCGGGAGCTACGAGAGGCCAACGCAGGATGGTGTTGAGCTTCGGCCGCTCGTGGGCTGAGTGTAAGTGCGCCGCCACTCGGACGAAGGCAGAGCTCTACTCGTCGAAATACACATCTGCGGCCACAAAATAACCATAAAGTTCAGTTTTGGCAGCCCCTTACCAACCACTCCTTACACAACTACACGTAATATTCTGTGAATTGACAACTGTCGTGTCCAAAGGCGACCCGACCCACCTCTGATCCGACCCCATGACGCTCAGTGCGTAAATCGCCTTGACCATCCCTCTGGCCCCAACAACCACCTAATCAAGCCAGCGCCGTCCTCATTCCGAATGGACCAGTTTTTCGCAGCTGTCACCACGCGTCATACGCCAGGATTCCGCTCACCACTGCCAAAACAATGGCTGAGGACGGGCTGGAAGCTGGGTTCCTGTTTAGCCTCTGGCCCAGTCAAGGACTGGCTGCCCCGCCGCCCGGCTGCCAGAATCCTCCAAACACCCACACAACTCTAACCATACCGCCGTGCAAGACCGCCAGGATTGTCTGCCGTAGGGGAAGGCAATGGAAATCCAATTAATAGCCTGTCTCTCGGGGATTAAATTCAATAGCAGCAGGCCTCATCTTGATTCCTAAGCTACTGCCTGAATAGATGAGCTTAGCTGATCTGGATGCGGTCAAATCAGCATTCCAGATGTGCTGGACTAGACCGCCCAGCCCAAAAGCGTGATTACTCTACACGGGTAGCAAACTGGAGACGTGAATGATCTAGGAGCCAAGGTGAACTTGCTCCGAACTATGCCGTCTTCGACCTAAGTCTGGACGTGACCACAAACAAAATACTGACTTCCACCACCACCCGCCTCGTTAAAGCTCGCGCTCATAGTGCCCATTCCAAAGGCAGAGGGGTCTTGTAAACAATTCTCTTCATTGCTGGAGCTGGGTGAAAACGAGGGGGGTCGAAGAACGAGGCGAAGTTGGGTTTAGTCTTAATCCGGGTACAAATATCTCTTTTTTTAAAGAAAATAAATGAATTAAATGCAAGCGGTCCCTTTATATAGTTGTAAATGCTTAGGGACTCGGATGAGACAGCGGAGAAGGAATCCTATCTCGAATCTTGTTTGTTGCCGTCTATGCTATCAGCATTACGAGCATCGCGGTAGTAAATTACCCGGAGCAGCTTATTGTATGCATGGGATTAATATAGTTGACTGAGATAAAATACTTAGGAAGGAACAATTGCTTAAAGACGCGGCGAAGCTTGTTAAAGATAGGAAATGGCTGGCGGGTATTATGGTGGATGGCGAGATGAAGTTGTGTTTTCACCAGCAGAAGTGGAGGGAAGAGGAAAATTCAGAGGATGCAGAGAGATGATGATAGTGTATTTGAGCACTCTTGTGTCTTGAGCAGTAGGTGGTGCTGGGTCTTCCATATCCATGAGCCAGAGGCGGGAGGCCACTCCCTGGAAGGACTCGATCAGTCAGTAGGTGCAGCCAAATTTCATCACCAACAGGGAGCCACCTCCGAGAATAGGAAATACCCAAGCTAAGCGTCAAGATAATGTGCAGGTGAGCGCCTTTCCCAAATTTGCAGCTACTGGAGCATGTAGGTAACATCAACCGACTTCTGTCCAATATTAAACAACATCCTCACAGTACCACAACACCCCATATGAGTTTAACAGCCTCCGTCAGAACATCTCCCCCACACTTGCAGGCGAGCCCTGTTTATTTAGCAGGCCGCTTCTAGTTTGATTGCAAGTAATAGGAATAGGACACTCTAGATAGTGGTAGGTAGTCGTGATCTATTGGTTTCTTATGGTCTTGTCTAGAGGACAGAATCTGATTGAGTAATTTCAAGGGCTACAATGCTTCTTCTTTAAACTGTCATATCAGCTTGCTTGCAACAATTTTCTCTGGTGCTAAAGTCGAGGCTCAGCATTAAGCCGATTCAATACGACCATTTGTACTTACCTAGGTACCAGTTGACAATAATCACTAAGACAAGCGACTCTTTTGTGGGCTGCATGTCCGAATGTTTGACCTACACAGAATCCAAGCGGCCAGCTCTTTGAATCTTACGCAGGGTAATTACCACGACGGTCCATTCTCCAGGAGAAAGTGGCAGGATGGTGAGACTAGGTAAATCAACCGAATCAAGCTTGGAGTGGGCTCTTTAAGCACTAATATTAAGCTGAGTCACGATCTTAATTGTGTTATATTAGGATTACTTCACAACTTCGTAAGGTCACCTCCTTAAACAAGATGGTATGATGACATTTCATTGATGCACATGCTCAGGACTCTGTGATGAGCGACGTGCTTGTTGGGATTCGCGAACAGGTTCGCGCAGGACCAAAGTTGTAGCATCCCCTGGCCCAGGTGAAGTGCTTCCAGCATCAAATCCAGGTTCCTCGGCCTCGGCTTGAGTGGGAGTCACCAGAATTTCTTCGGACTGAGATGCAACATGGTTGGAACCCTCCCGATACATTCGCCGATACAGTGCTATGAATCTTTCTGATATCTCCATGATGGCACTCCGTGACATGTTTTGCAGGGAAGAGGTGCTTTCCGGCACCAAAGCCCTCCATTGGTCACCAGACAAGATGCCATCATTCATATCCATTATGCGCTGGACGTCTGGATGGTCGTTGATGTATGGTGAAGCTGGGCGGGGAGTGCCGGGGAAAACAATATCCCATATCTCGAACCACTTTTCAGCCGATGGGTCTGGTGCTCCCCGCATGTGCCTGCGTGAACCGAGATTTCGTATAGCTTCAAGCTGATCTCTGGTGACTCCTTGCCGACGTCGCGATGGGGATGCTAGGGATGGTGAGGCCTGGCAGGCTTGAAGATCAATATGTGCGCGACATCGATCGTCGGGTGATGTGCTCTGAGTCGAGTCCACTTCAAACACTTCACCACAGACAGGGCACTCTGGTGGTAATACATGTGCCCTTAACAGGTGCATGCGGACATCAACGATGCGGGTCAGGGTGTAAGTCCGTAAGCATTGGTGCCACTATTGGCGGTCGTATAAATAGAAGGGACAAGCAAATGGTCTTGGGAGTAGACCTCTGTCCGGCTTTTGGATTTGTTGTGGCCCTTTCTCATCGTCGTCCTTCCTCTTGCGTTTTCCACGCTGGTTTCTCGTCAAGGCCAGGCGGGCGTCGTTGGAGTTACGAGCCGGGTTGTCTGTCTGGACCTTGGTGCCAGGTGCCGATGATGGCAGCATTCTGCAGCCCTCGCTGGATTGGGTGCCGACAATTGACCTCATGAGTACGGCAGGCATTTGTCGGCAGCCCTGGGTCTGAACGCCCCCGCGGACGAGTGCGACTCCTCCCCTGACACGTGCAGCAACGTGCAGCGCGGTCAAAGAATAGCGAGGCTCGGAATAGAGGTGCACCCATGAGGTAGCAGCTTACGGTGACGATGCTCTCGGTGCTGGTAGTTGAGTACGCAGGTGCGTAAGACCCATGGGCCCCAGAGGCCATCAGATATGAGCCTGTCCAAAGCCGAGGCCCAATCAGAGAGCGATTACTTAAGCGCTCATGGGAACCGCATTTTTAAAGGCTCCAGTAATCAAGACGTTGTAGAAGGGGTCGCCCTGTTTCGATTTCAAACCCGCATCGTACCAACGCTTTCCACGTGGCGCATGGAGGGTCATGTCCACTGCCTACTTAGCTACTTAGTAGGTAGGTTAGTATGAATAGATATAGAAGTGGTGTCGGCTCGCGATGACCTGCGCACCGACAGCGGTGGGCTGGATCATCTGTACCGCAGGCACGCATTACGTATGGAGCAGTCCAGCCAGCTACAGTCCGGCTACAATGCCGTCATTCAGGACGCCCTGCAGACCACCTTACGAAGGCCACTCATTTGGACTGCAGGGACGTGTGCTCACACTGCAGTAGAACAGCCCACTTGTGCCCGCCAAGCAGAGTTGCATCCAATTCTCGCGGGCTGAGTGGCTGACTGAGGGCACCTGGGCTTTGCGCACAGCTGCGCCCTCGGCGGTGCTACGCAGCTGCGTAGTACTTAAACCGGTCACTACGCAGCTGCGTAGAACTCGATTTCGTACGCAGCTGCGTACTCGAACCTGCCAGTACCATTCCACAGCTATTACCTGAGTGGCAGTCCGGCAATCCGTCCCCCATACTCTAGCCATGCAGGCATCCCGCGGTGAGCTGCCTTCCGAACTGGCTGACCCGACGGGGTTAGACCAGTTTGGCACTGCCTACAGCGACACTTTGTTCGACACTTTCTCGGATTTCACTGCAGACGACAATCACTACCAGGCTCTGCCTATGTTAGCATTCAATAGCCAAAGTCCTGGAGAGAATATCGTCGTCTGGAGCCACGACGCCCCCAGCCTTGCTTTGGACGAGCAGTCACCGGCAGGACAGTATTATGACACAGTACATCCGAGCGAAGTCTCGCTCAACGCGAGCGTCCGTGGCCCAAATGGCCATATCCCATGGCAAGACACGACTGAACCGTGGAGGGGAGATGGCAACATCAACCTGATTCCAGAAGGGACTTGCACCCCTGAGACCACATCCGGTGCGGGTTCCCGCGGCTACAAGCCAATCACTTCTCAAGCACGGGAAAAGCCGAGAACAACACCAGGCAAGACCAACGACGGACAGTTACTGCTCGCTTGTCCTTTTCAAAGGCTCGATGCCCACAAACACCGCAGGTGCTCCAAGTATCTCCTCCGCCGTATCAAGGACGTAAAGCAGCATGTTTATCGGTGCCACACGCAGCCCGAATATTACTGTGCGCTATGCTTTGATGTCTTTGAGACTGCATCGGAGAGGGATGAGCACATTCGGCGCGCGGGCTGTGACAAGAGACCAGTGCATTGGTTCCACGGCATTTCCGACGAGCAAAGGCGCAGCTTGAGTCGAAAGGCCTCGTCGACTCTGGATACTGAAGAGCAGTGGTCAGAGATTTGGAAACTTATCTTCCCGGGGCAGCAGCGTCCCAAGTCAGTCTGGATTTGCAGCCCATCCGAGGAGGCGGTGTCTGCCATGCGAATCCTGTGGAATAACAAGGGAACGAGGATCCTCAAAGGTGTTCTGGCTAATTCAGGAGCAGTCGCCGTCCAGCCACTCCTCTTGGATGCGGTTGTGAACTCCGTCTTTGATCGCCTGGAAACAGAATCGGGACTAGCACCAGATAACAATGGCTGGCCATCGCCGGCCAGGCCTGTCGTTTCACACGGCCAGGCCCCAGATGGGATATGCGCGTCGGCGACCCATTGACAAGTTTTATCGGGCTGTTGATTATTCTTCTTCCGATCTGATGTTTGTTGAAATCCATTTGATGTTCACGGCGTTTTGGTGGTCCAGAAGAGGCCAGCGTGACGTTGGCGTTGCAAGGGCTTTGAGGATATAGAATTCGGACCCATGTTGTGTACTCACTAGCCGTCTCTTTGTTTGGATTAGTTATCAATATAGTCAAGGTCTTTAGCCTTCAAAGTCTTCTGTTCTCATGCAATTATTCCATCATCGCGGGGGCTGAGATTTAATGTGACGGCATGAGATGAGGTAGATGTGATGGGATTGATGGTCGATGAGATATTAGATATGAGATACACGAGAAAAGAAAGTGAATCCGGATGGTAAAGCATGTACCTGCCAAGACTCAAGACTGCATCCACTGCCGAGAGTGCCCGCAAAAGCCCACTCACTAAAATGCTTGGTCACTGCCGGCGAGTGGTACCGGCCATCAGCTGATGGGCCCGCGCCACGGGGGACGAGACTACTGCACGCCGCCAGAGCAGGGTGTTGCAAGCTTCGCTCTCAACACCAATCACTAGCGGCGTGCACGCTATACAACGCGGTTCGTGAAGCTTCACCCCGTGCGTGGCTGGCATGACGTCGGGCCGGCCCAGCCGAGCCGGTATGGTGCTCACTCGGGCAGACATGTCCAGGCTGGGTCTCCCCAGGCAAGCAGCTCGGGCGGCCCCTTTGGGTTGATCGGCAGGCCAATGATCAAGACGCTTCGCTGTCCATGCCGTAATCCCTGGCCGCTTGTTGTCCCTTCCACCCAGATTCTCCACATACACATGGGGCCTGATTCTCGGTGTTTCCTCGACTTGCCTTTCCCTCGCCCGTCCCCCATGTTGAACAACAATCCGTAGTCCTCCCAAGGCGGGAAGCCTGTTTATTGCACGCCTGGGCAGTTTTAAAGGGGGGGACCGGCGCCCCTTTTGTCATGAGCGCTTTGTTTGCAAACGAGGTTGCTTCCGCGGCAGGAGCCCATCAGCAGCCCCGTCACCGTTTCGCGTGACATTACATTCCTGGCCTAGAGCACATAACTTACTTCACTCGGTCAACCCACCGATTCACCTTCTAGGGGCCACATTCGGCGCAGATAAACAATTAGAGGCCTTGTTGAGAGCCAGCTCATCACGTGCAGTATCCCTACGAGATCGAGGATCGAATCTTTACCATTAACTATCCCTACCTGCAAGAGACCGCGCTGTTCAAGGCGCTGCACCCCAGATACACTCTCACACGCCCACACGATGGGTAGCTACTCAAACCCCGATCAGCTGCCTTACTGGCAAGTCAACATCCCACCGGAAGACCGCGAAGATGAATGCCCAGAGTATCTGCGCGACATCAGCGATAAGGACATCAGCATCATCGGCACGCCCGACGACGAGTACCGCGTGCAGACGTGGCCGCAGGTGGTAGACATCATCCAAACAGGAAGGCTCGCCGACTTCCAGCGGTGGCCGTCAGCGCTGCGGAGGTACCGCCAGTACACCTGGGAGCTCAAGCGCGACCACGGGAGCGTCATGAACTTCATGCTGAGGGTGAGGCTGGGCTGGACCGAGCCGGTTGTACCCCAGGGCAGCAGGCCGTTTGAGTGCCAGGAGGATTTCAAAATTCTGATGAACGACTGGCCGTATGGTCTCGACAAGCGCATCGTCCATTTGGTGGTTTGGACCAAGTTCGACCTGCCGGACGACCGCGAGACCGAGGACAAGATCGAGGCGTTTGTGAACAAGACCTTCTCGCCTGGTGTGTCACGGGACAAGGTCAGTGATGCCGACGCCCCCGGCCGGAGCAAGTTTGGAGCAAGTTTTGAGCTGAGAGCTGACGTAGAAGCCATAGTGCATGTGGTTCAAGAACCCGCCGAGTCTCAAGTCTGTTCACTCTGTGGAACACTTTCACGTCATGTTGTTCCAACCAGATCCGGACTTTGTGCGCAACGTCACAAACGGTGACGTCCCACGGTGCCGGAAAGGCACTTCCACGAGGATAACATGAATCGTCCATCGAACGGTATATGCGATTTTCGCCTGTCTAACATTATGAGCTGGGCGGATCAGGGTTCCGGTTGGCTCTCACAGCTCAGCGGTGTGAACGGGTGCCATTGGTGACGGGTGCTGAAGCTCGGACTTCAACAACTGGGCAGTCGGCAAAAGGAACAGCGGTGGGCTTTTCCATGCTGACCTTGACCTGCCAGCCCTCCTCGCCCGTGAAGAGTTCATCCGGGTTTGGCTTGAAGTCTCTCACGACGGTGCTGGTCAGATGCGCACCCAGGGCCTCAAGCGTCTCAAAGGAGGATTTTTCCAGGGCCTGTCAAGACGGTCAACATGAGACATACCTCCCATAGAGGACAAAGAGGTCCACAGATAGACAGATAGAGGGATGCAGTACCTGGACGACGATCTTCTCCAGTTCGCAATAGATGTCCGGGTAGTAATCAAGCTTATCAACCTCCACGTCGACGACGACGAACTGCTTCCCCTGCCTCTCGTTGGGGTTGACCCCTATCAGGACGGGGACCCGGACCCTGTGAAGCTTGAGGCAGAGGCCGTACATGGACAGGGCGGCCGGGCCAACGGTGAAGGGGGCATATACGTTGGAGGCGGTCAGGCTGACGCCCTCGCCCAGGAGCGAGGCCTTGGGCAGGCAGACGGTCAGGGAGATGTACCTGAGGCGGGAGCGGTCCAGCAGCGGCGCGGCCTCGGGCTCGGCGTCGGCGCCGTCGACGTTGCGGCCGGTGAGGACGATCCAGATCATCTCGAGCAGCACGCGCAGGTCGATGCTGGCGTCGGCGAGGGCGGCGTGCTGGTTGGAGCGGTCGACGCAGGCCAGGATCAGCTTGCTCAGCTCGCCGTAGTGCACCGTGTCGCCGCTGGTGACGTTGTCGCCGGCCGCCGCCGCGCCAAAGGCCCTCGTGAAGTGCAGCTCGGCCGTCACCGCCAGCGGCTGCTGCACCCTCCCGCGGCCCCAGGCGTCCTGCGGGCCCACGACGGTGGTCTGCAGGTTGCGCACGCGCACGACGGCCAGGGGTTCGCCGGCGGCGTGGCGGACCGTCCAGGAGGAGCGGAGGCTCATGATGGGTTGGGATGGGAAGGAATGGCAAAGGGGGGGGAGGATCCCCAATGGGTGGAATGGGCTAGGCCGCGGATTCGAACGTGAGCGAGGGAGTTGAGTGGTGGTTTGTTCCGGGCGTGATACCAAACAGGGAACAAGGCGGTTACAACGCGACAACCTGGAGCATGCCTCGGTCAGGCCCTTTCGACGTAGACGCTATGTAGACTATGTTTTACCAAGACGGCTGAATGTCGATCTCAGAAGAGGCTGATGACCCGTGAGCCGTGAGTTGCTGCTCGGGAATGGGTCGATGATCCTTGAGGCTTGAGATGTTCCTGGTTCAGGGTTCAGGGGGTGCAGTGGGTGGAGAACAGATTTGGATGGACCTCGCTTTTGCTGCGGGTGTCGGTGCGCGCCCGAAGGTAAGCAATTTTCCCGGGGCGGATCATTTCCCAATTCCCTTATCCTCCCAAACTTCTATTCAATGTTTTCTCCCTCGACTTCGCATATAATAACCCCCGGCTCACATTGCCCGGCGTCCCGGACCCCTTGCGCCTTCTGCGTAGTCCTTCATTAAGCCAATGAGTCGTACATCGTGCTACAAACGAAATACATACTTGCGTGGATTACATGTAGGCGGCCGCTGGCAAGCGAGCTGGCAAGCGAGCTGGCGAGGCAGCAGACCACGGCTCATCTTCGGGTGCCTGGACTGCAACCACATCTGTCTAATATATTGTGATGACATACCCACGCCTTGGCAGACATACACTCACTCAATGTTCCATTGGGGATATCTTGAGACTTTGAGCCTCAAGAATGCTTGTCCCGAGCTTCCTCAATAATCTGTGCCACGAGCTGGGCGAAATTGCTTAGCAGCAGATCACCGCGAGGTCCAGAAGCTGGATCCTATGTGAAGACCGGTGGGATCTGGCCATGACCGCTGGGCGACAGCTGGGCAACAGCTGGGCAGACATCTCGGCATAGGTCTTGATGGCCACAAGCTCATCATGACAAGGCTTGTCTCATGGACATTGTGGCGTGTTGCAGGCGCCGGCAGACCCCAGATTTTCATCTTCTTAATTGCCCAGGGTGTGGGCGGGACGACAAGCCCATCCCATGCAGGAGACCAACGACATGCCATCGTTTCCTCTTTAGCCTGGCCTTGGCGGATGGCTACTTACGTTTCAAGTGGACACAGGGCGGGAATGGGGCCTCGACCTATTCGGGCGTTGTTTATATGGCAGATGACTTCTCGGTCACTATGCCTCCGAGCCGCTTAATCTATCTCGCCTTGGTGGCCCGGCCCCTACTCATACGATCGGCAATGCATGCGCCCCTCGACGTGCCCTCCCTCCAATCGCAATGGTCCCGCTTCCTCCCTCCAGCCCAGCCCAAGCAGAGTCTCATTCCACCGCCATATACTGCCATATGCAACCGCGTGCCACTGAAATCTGCGCCGGGCTGCCGATGATGGGATGTCACCCCTAGCCGCCTGCTTGGTAGCCCTTGATCCCTTCGGGACGGTGGAGGCCCTGCTTTCATAGCCTCTTTCGGCGTCATCCTGGGCGAGTCACGGGCCCCGAGAACTCATGGATCTTCCTCCCGACAGCGGCTGTGGCTGCACTTCTCCACATCCTCGACGACCTCCTGTACGGGGTGGCTTCCGTTGACTGTGGGGATCGACGGTTGGCATGACTGGGTGGGAAGTTTAACCTTCGGAGTAGAAGGGCCATGATCCGGTTCACGGTCGAGGAAAAGGGGGCGACGGGGATATAGTCTCAACTCTTCAGAGGTATATAAGACCAACGGGACAGCTTCACATCTCTGTGTGTTGATTTCTGGCATCCCCAGCAGACATCTACTTAGCTGCCTCTCCTGTTCAGTCTCTGAGAGACCCCTTCACTCCTTGGTTTCTTCATCGATTTTTGTCCCGTAGTCTTGACACCACGATGTATCGATCAGCTGCGGCTCTCTACCTGGCCTCGGTCGTCCTCGGCCAGCAGGGTATGCAACTCGCCCTTTGCCGTCTTGTACCCCATGGCAAATATGCTAATCCTCAATAGTTGGCACCAACACCCCTGAGGTTCATCCTGATCTGCCCATCTCCACATGCTCTGAGTCCGGCTGCACCACCGAGGCGACCAAGGCAGTGCTCGACGCCAACTGGCGGTGGGCTCACACCACCACCGGGTACACGAACTGCTACACCGGCAACAAGTGGGACGCGACACTCTGCCCTGACGGGAAGACATGCGCCCAGAACTGTGCCATCGACGGTGCGGACTACGAGGCCACCTACGGAATCACCACCCCGGAGTCCGGCGCCCTGAAGCTCCAGTTCGTGAAGACCAACACGAACGGCAAGAATGTCGGCTCCCGTTTGTATCTCCTCGAGTCCGACACCAAGTACAAGATGTTCAACCTGCTGAACAAGGAGTTCACCTTCGACGTTGACGTCTCCAACCTGCCCTGCGGGCTCAACGGCGCCGTTTACTTCTCGCAGATGTCATCTGACGGCGGCCTGAGTCAGTTCGAAACGAACAAGGCCGGCGCCAAGTACGGCACTGGATACTGTGAGCAAATCTCCGACTAGTGTCGCTTTGGAGCGCGTACCTGGCGGCTAATGTATAGCAGGTGATGCCCAGTGCCCCCAGGACGTCAAGTTCATCAACGGCGAGGCAAACAGCCAGGGATGGAATGGAACTGATGAGAACTCAGGTGTGGGTGCCTGGGGATCGTGTTGTGCAGGTTCGTTCGTCCAATTTTGCCTCTCAGGCGTCCGCTGTGGTGTTGTGAAGCCTTCAGGAACACATCAACTTCGGCGCCGCATCAGCGCCCGCACCAGCCGGCCCGCGCAAATCAAATCAGCGTTACTAATATTGAATAAAACGTAAAAGAGATGGACGTATGGGAGGCCAATCTTGTCTCGACCGCTTACACACCCCACCCGTGCTCCGTGGACGGGCAGACGCGGTGCGAGAGCGACGTGGACTGCGGCGCGGGCGACAACCGGTACGCCGGCTTGTGCGACAAGGACGGCTGCGACTTCAACTCGTTCCGCATGGGCGACGAGACCTTCTACGGCACCGGGCTGACCGTCGACACCTCCAAGCCCATCACCGTCGTGACCCAGTTCATCACCGAGGACGGCACCGACGCCGGCGCCCTGGTCGACATCAAGCGCTTCTACGTCCAGGACGGCAAGACAATCCCCAACTCGCTGTCCAGCGTCGCCGGCGTCGACGCCACCAACTCCATCACCGATGGCTTCTGCGAGCAGCAGAAGACTGCCTTTGGCGACAACAACTACTTTGCCAGCAAGGGAGGCCTCGCCAAGATGGGCGAGGCTCTGAAGAGCATGGTCCTGGTTCTGTCCATCGTAAGTCTCAGCCCCTGACAAAACAGAAAGTCAAGTGCTAACATTTAAAAACCAAGTGGGATGATCACGCCGTTTCGATGAACTGGCTTGATGTGGGTAGTCACTTTTTATGGTCCCCTGTGCACTTTTTATGGTCCCCTATGCGCTTTTTATGGTTCTTGATTCACTTTTCATTGTTCCCCGTTTGTCGCGTCTTGGGATATTCCGAAACGCATCATCCAAGCTTCACACCAGGTTACTAATACGCATCCTAGAGCTCGTACCCCCCTGACAAGACCGGCCCCGGTGTTGCCCGTGGAACCTGCGACCCGGCCGCCGGCCTGCCCGAGACCGTCGAGGCGGCCCACCCGGACGCCAGCGTTGTGTACAGCAACATCAAGTTCGGCACCCTGAACTCCACCTTCACTGCTTAGAGAGAGGCCTAGAAGAGGGAAAGACCGACGGCCGAGCGCCGCCGGCCACCTACCGAGAGGGGAAGAAGATGATAGACTCAGCTACCTTAGAGGGGAGATATACACGTGGACACTTATGGCATTCGTTTAGAAAAGGGAGGTGATAGACTTGATGTCTCTGCTGCATCTGGCCAAGCTTTTCCTTCTTGTATATAGTTGGACCTTTTTTCATAGTTCCAGACTGAACATAAAAATGCATATACGCTCTTGTTGACTATTTGTTAAAGGCGTGCGCGGAACCGCCCCCCAAGAGCGAACAGTTGCCAGCTGGTCTGCTTTGCACGGGTGATATTTGTTCGAGACGTGATCCGCAGGCGCGAGGACTGAGAGGGATTATGGAATATACAAAAATCGAGTGAGGGTTTGAGGCGAGCGTGGTTTGGATAGGTGCTATATTACACGGGCGAATATTCAAAGGCAGTTGGGCTTGTACTTATAAGAGAGTACCTCGCGCTATTGGAAAAAGGCTGTTAGGGCCTGGGGGCTGTGGCGCCCTTATCGATAAGGACCTTGCAGCCCCTGCAGCCTACAAATAGCTCTTCTGCAAGCGGCGCCTCTGGCAATCGCTTCCTTTTTAGATTAAGCAACTGTTATTGCAAATCAACGTATTTTACAGCCATTTTGTGCCCGTGTGCCATTTTAATATAGTATTTGTTTTATATAAAATTTATATTTTTGTTAAAAAAAATTTAATTTTTTTTATTATTTTTTTTAAAAAACTTTTTTTTTTTAATTTTTTAAAAACTTTTTAAAAATGTTTTTTAATTTTTTTTATTTTAAATTTTTTATTTTTTTATTTATTAATTTAATAAAACTTAACATAACGTGGTTTACCAGGTGGTAAGCTGTATCACATAGTGAGCTACTTTTGCTATTTCTGCTAACTTTAGCTAACTATAGCAACCCTTTAAAGCTAAATAATTAGTAAAAATTAGCACTAATAAGTGCTCACTACATTTAATTTCTTATTTTTAATTTATTTTATTAATTTAAAAAAGT
>LJJS01001584.1:0-125143 GCA_001447215.1 Diaporthe aspalathi
AAAAGTGGCCACTCACTGATACTGGCCACTCACTGGTAAACCACGTTAGAGATTTCTCGATGAACTAACTTACGCAGAGTCCATCCATAATTCAGCGTGCTTCTCTGCACTCCACCTGGAACAGCAGCCGCCAGGTGAAAGAGTGAACGTGGCAAACGCAACGCAGACAACTGTTCAGCACGCTCAACATACGGTGACCCTGGATTTGGGGTTCATGTCCATGCTGAGTGGCTCGGAGTGTCATCAGTTGGCGAATGAGGGCAAGGTTTTGCGCGGAAGCTATGTTAACGCCACGAGATAGTATCGCGAGGGGTGAGTTAAGCCGCCACAGAGCCGGCACCTTTTCAATGCCTCTGCTCATTGCCGGCAAGATATGGGCATGATATGCTTCTATCTCAAGGAGGACTTGCAAGAGAATAGCTGAAATGGGCCTGTAAGCTTAGGGACTTTTCCTCCTTTTTCCGCCCTTTTTCTTTCCTCCTCTCTCCTTTCCTCCTCTCCTCCCTCCCTTCTCTCTTCTCCCTTCCCCTCCCTTTCTTTCCTTCTTTCTATCTTTGAAAACAAGCAGCCAGAGGCCAGCCTCCGCAGACAGTGGACAGTCTAACTAGGTACCTTAGGTCAGCTTTGCTAACTCGTGTTTGACACACAAAAAGCCACGTGAGAAATATAATGAATGGAGGTGGTCTGGACCCGATTGCATAATGTTCAAATGTTAGTGTCGGGTCAACTCTTAGCAGAGTGGCCTTGGCCCTTCTTCTCCTCCTTCTCCACCACCCTCATCTCTCCGCATGTAACCCCGGGTTCGTTCCCCCAGATTGAAGCATTGCGGGGAAAGCTTGATAGCGGAAATTTGGGGCGATCAGACAAGGATTAGGGAAACAGGGACTGGACCCTTGGGGTATTGCACGAGCTGATGGAGCCGGAGGAATACCTTTGCACAATTTCCATCAATGGCAACAAAGAATTGGGATCGTCTCCTGCAGCTACGGGGGCGAGGTGTCGTGCCAAGACGGTTAATGGAGGTGATCCAGCCCATGATGATAACTTTTGACAGGGCAACGTGAAAAATGACCAACATTATCTTGCAGAACTATTTCGAAAGAAGGTACCTTAGTAGATGAAGGTCCGCGTGAGTAGGCGACAGAACGAGGGGCGAGACGGCCTCTGGATGTCTTGATAGGCGGAATCTCGCCTCGTCGAATTCCGGTCGCGAAGGATTCGTTGGCTGACTTCTGCAGGGTTACTGTGTTGAGCAGCCCTGGAGATCTATGGGGGAAACGACCATGCTGCTCATGATCAGAGTCGAGTGTGACACTGGCAACACTGGCATGCGTCTGTCCACGATGTGACCATGTGCCTGGCTGATCTGGCTCGGCATGCGCCATATAGGTGTCATGTTATTGCGAGTTGACAAAAAACGACTGCCCCTGCAAATAGGAAGTCAAATTGTCACCCAGCATGGTCTAGCCGCCCTGCAGCCAAAACCCCGATAACCGCTAGTACTTCCAAAAACAACCTTCCCCCCTTCCACTTTCTCTTTTACTCTCTTTTTTTATATTCCTACTAACCCTACCCCTAACTAACGCTAACCTTAACCCTACCTCTAACCACTAACCCTAACCATAAAAGACAAGCCCCCTATACCCCTTCGAAATTTTTTTTTTTAAAAAAAAGAAAAAAAAAAGGAAGGATAGAGGGAGGAATAGAGGAATAGAGGGTTGTACCTGGAAGTACCTGGAAGTACCGGCGGCTATCGGGGTCTTGGCTGCAAGGCGGCTAGACCGTGCTGGGCGACAATCTACCTTCCTATCTGCAGGGGCAGTCGTTTTTCGTCAACCCGATGTTATTAACTACAAAAGATGGGCCTCTGACCCGATAATATGGTTCAACCTCTTCCGTCGCCGTCCTTATCCGAGTGACTATCAGTTGACGGAGAGGTGACATTCAATCGATACCTGTAGACTCAGACGACCTTGGGACACTGCTAGAATGAAGCTCACCACTTTGACCGCCGTCTTCGCCGCGGCCGTCCTCGCGGCAGCCAATACTATCCCTCTACCTGCAGGTGTCCCTCGATCCATTGAGGAGTTCAGAGAGAAGCACCCTTACAAGCCAACCGCCCCCTCAGCTCACCATGGCAAGAGACGCGTCGTGACGATCCGGGCCAGCCGCAACGACACGGACGACATCTCCTCGGACTTCAAGCGCGGTCTCCAGCGCGCCAACCATGGCGGCACACTGTACCTGCCGGCCAACCAGACCTTCATCATCGGCCAGCCGCTGGACCTCACTTTCCTCGACGATGTTCACGTTCGCCTCGACGGTGAGATTAAGTTCACCGACGACACTCCTTACTGGCAGAGCGTGGCCTATACACACCCCTTTCAGAAGACTGTCATGTTTTGGAAATGGGGTCAGTACCACTCTTGTCTTGCTATAAGCTCCCCTAAACCGTTATGCCTCGAAATATTCTAGAACCCATGACCTTTGAACCCCGAGCAGGTGATTAACGTGTATCAGGCGGAAAGAATATCAAGATTTTCGGCGAGGGTGTTCTGAATGGGAACGGACAGAGATGGTGGAATGAGTTTGCCGGGCTCGAGGTGCTGGATCCGAGCAACACGTACCTCCGTCCGGTACTTTTCTATGCCCAGAACGCCACCGACCTCTCAATAGAGGGTATCCACATGAAGGACTCCCCGTGCTGGACGAACTTTGTGGTAACGTCATCTGGAGTATCATACCGCGATGTGATCATCACCGCCGAGTCCAACAACGCCAGCTCCCTGCCTAAGAACACCGATTTCTTCGACTCCCTCAACGTCAAGCATTTGTCAGTCGAGCGGACGTGGGTGAATATCGGCGATGACTGCTTCAGCCCCAAGTCCAATGCCACAGATGTACATGTCGACACGATGTACTGCAACGGCACGCACGGGCAGTCCATGGGGTCGATCGGGCAGTACGCCGGCGAAAAGTCCATAATCGAGGATGTGGTTATTGAGAACGTGTGGTTGCTCAACGGGCAGCACGGCGCACGCCTGAAGTCCTGGGCTGGGCCTGACGTCGGTTATGGCTATATCAACAACGTTACGTTCCGCAATATCTGGAACGCCAACAACGAATACTCGGCATTTTTGGACTCGTGCTATTTCAATGTGAGCATTTTGCCGCCTGTCACCCCCCCTCTTCATTCTCATCCCGTCTCTGTTCACATCGTTTTCATACTTAATGGTCTTTTCCCCCCTACCTATGAGCCAATATGCTAAGAGTTTAATTCACAACTACAGATCAACGCAACTACATGCGCGGCTTACCCTTCGCAGGTCAACGTCACGAATGTTCACTTTGAGAACTTCTCCGGCTACACGTCCGGGAAGTACGGACGCGTGGTAGCCTCCCTTACTTGCAGCTCCAACCCGAATGCAATCTGCGAGAACATCACTTTTAAGAACTTCAGTCAGTAACAACCTGATTCCACTAAGGACCACTTTTCCCGTCCCTCCCCCAATATCCTTGCCTCCGGGGTGTGTTACTCTACCAGCTGTGGCCAATTATTAACACAGGGATTGATCGCAGCGGTAACGTCGCCATGTGGAAACGGGACGGCCACCAATTCTGCTGTAGTCATATGCGACAACATCAAAGGCGATGTCGGCGTGGACTGCGTCAGCTCGAACAGTACAGAAGCGATCGCAGCCAAGGCGGATAAATGCAGTGTTCCACTGGCAACATTGCCTCAGGCAACCCCGTGGTTGAGGAGGTAGGGGTCAGGGTGTTGAGTGACACTAATGATGGCTCTGGTAGAAAACTTAATGTCTGCCGGAGATACTGCCACCCGGTACCTGTGACGTTGATCTTGAGGGTATGTGGCATGCAGGAGGCGGGAAGGATTCCTACAAAAGTATAGCAGGGTCGTATATTTGTGGCTTGGCTTTTCCCAGGACCTTGTAAGCACAAACATGCACATTGTACGCACAGCATCATGCAGACACAATCTCACCGCCACATCCGGAATCTTGACATCATCCCGTGCTAGTAAATTCTGCTGGTCTTTTCTTCGACTACCTGCCAGTGAAACGTTGTGATTCAATTTGATATCTGGTATCTATGGTAACAACGCCCCTCAAGCCTATCCATAACCAGATCAACATTCCTCAAACGTCTATTGAAGCAAATTCCTATTATAGTAACAAGCCCATCCAAGTATTCAAAGGTGCTAGGCCAAGTTACAGCGCCACAGCAACGCCGAGGACACCAGCAAGGACAGCACCAACGATTCCGGCCTCGCGAAGAGGGGCGCCGGCTGTCGTCGCCTGAGACGACGAGGCAGAGCCCGAGGCGGTGCCCGTGGAGCCAGAGGACCCTGACTGGCTAGCGGTGCCGGACGAGGAGCCCGTCGCAGAGGCCTCGCTGCCGCTCTCGGTTGGGGTGGCGTCGCCCGAGGCGGCAGTCGCCGTAGCGTCGCCGCCGGCGAGGCCCGTGGTGCAGACGGCGACCTCGGAGACGGCGCCGGCGTACTGCGGGCACTGGGAGAGGGCGTCGAGGAGCACGGAGCTGGACTCCACATACCACGACAACACGGCGTCCGTGTAGCTGGTGAAGTCGCTGGAGAGCGAGGCGGGGACGTCGGTGACGGAGCACGGGTCGGTGCCGACGTTCTCCTGCTCCCAGGACAGCAGGTCGCCGTCGGGCATGGGGAGGTCGGTGGCGATGGCCAGGAGCGATGCCTGGCATTCCTCGTCGGAGAGGCCACCCTCTGTGGCGGTGGGTGCATCGGTCTGTCGAGCGACGAGGAGATCGCGCCTGAGGGCCATGTGGCCCGGGAACAGGTTGGCGGAAGCGGAGACAGAGGCGGCGAGGGCCGCGATGACGAGTTGGGAGTGCATCTTTGCTACTAAGGATAACGCTGGACAGACTTCAGAGAGGAGTGATGAGAGGCAAAGAAGGCAACATGGTGAATCGGTCACTTGAGATCATGAGGGACATCTGGGATTATATCTGTCAAAGGCCGGCTCCGTTTCAGGCTACGGCTCGTGCCTGGCTCCATAGATCCCGTTGTAAATAAATCCTGTGAGGCAGTGACCGGCAGGAATGGAATCCTAGCAAAACGCGACTTCAATAGAACCTCTTCTGTTCTAGTCTGGCGGCAAAAGTGAACAGGGCGGGCCCGGCTCATTTAATCCTGGCCAGATCGAGACTCGCGTTAGCATGGCTGGCCAGGCAGCTGAACGCCAGGGAAAAAGGGGGCGCGTTGCAATCGGCAGGATTCGAGAGCGCTATAGCAACAGAACATCCAGGCCCCCTTTTGTGATGTATCGTGGGATCAAGCAGGCCTGGCTGCCTGGCCGGTCCAACAAGAGCGATTGATGGATCGTATGTGGACCAGCTGACAGGCAATCAGCGGATGCGGCTCGTCCTTTCTCACTCAGCCTCGCCATGAACAGACGAACGTCTCATTCTTTGACCGTCTTGGCCGCTTGGCTGTCTTGGCCGTGAAGACTGGGGCAATCCTTTTTTGCTGGAGCATCGGGATTTGGGGGAGGTGAATCGTCGTGCCGATCCGGAAGTTTGCTCGCTGGCAGGCTGGTTGGGGACACCCAGCACGGCCTGTTGTTCTCGTTCATGCGAGCTGCACATGGTGGAGCCGCCAGAATCCTTCGGCGCAACTACCTAAAAACGGCCCAAAGGCACTTAGCTTCTTTGGTGCGGCTTGGGATGCGGAACAGGTCGGCAGAACGGCACGGCTGGACGTCGCATTCCGCCCCGGCATGCCTGGGGCATTTGGTTTAGGGATGGCTGAAAGAGCCCAATGATGACTTTCCTTGTTTATTTACTTATTCAAAAGTCCCCCAGCCGAACTCACAACACCATCCGTAACAACAATGCCCCCAAATGCAATCATGACCAGCTCTAACCTCCAATCAAGTTTAATTGCATATTTTCCCCCCAACTAGGACATAGATACCATAAGACAATAAATAACAGCAGTAAGATTGAACAGGTGAAGAGTACACGGATTTCCACCTGGGTAGAAATGCAAAAAAAGTGAACAAAAATGAATTCGCCCGGGGTCGAACCGGGGGCCTTGACGGACTGCTGCGAACAGAGTTTATATTCACATAATGTGAACGTCACGTGATAACCACTACACCACGAATCCATGTATCAGCTTGTAGAATTTTGAATATATAGTGTAGCAAATGGGCTTTCTCAAAAAATGCAAAGCATATTCAGAAACTTCAACCACTTTCATCAACTCATATTCTAAACATAGAACCAAGGTCCGGTATTCACCAAGCTTCCTCAATGAACTATACCTGGGAATATGCCATTCCTGGTGAGTAGGATGTAAGTGTAGACATCTGATGGCACTCTCATACTTCTCAACTTCCCCCAGTTGATTTGCTAAAGCGGTCCCCACATGATACCGTGTTACAGACACCCTAAACTAGCACCACACCACTTGCGCCGTCTGGAACTTCGTCGCATGACCATTTTTCTTGTTGTATTCATTTTTTTCGGCATTGGAAACTCAAGGGCCAAACCTCAGGGTGATACAATATGCAAAGGCAGGTTTCTTCACCTTCTTCCCACATGTAGGTGCGGCTGGTCGACACAACAGCCCGAGTAATGTCTGATCTGCCGTTCAAGCGACAATGTTAACTTGCCATGTGGAGCGCGCCGTGGGGCTTCTTTCGCCGTTAGTATTGATACTATGCGTTGACTGGTTTCATACGCCACGCCACACTCATCACTGGTTATGCAGCGGTGGCAGATTTGACGAATTCATCTTGTCTTTTCATGTTAAAAAAAAAATAGTGCCTGCTTGAGAATAAGTCGCTCATGTCCACCTCCCTCCCTCATACCTTCACAAATGCGAGGACTTGTCATCACAAACAACGCTTGGGTATGTTACAAGCAAGACGAGAGCAGAGAATGTCTAGTACTAGCCTAGGACCCCTGATCATGTCCAGAGCAACTCACTTGAGCGTACCATTGAGCTTCCTCAACCGCAGTCACATGCAGGAATTGTCCCATCTTTTCCCATTGTCCGAATATTATTCCCAGAACTGTAGTTGATGAAAGGGGATAACATGCCATCAAACTCCAAAATCTCCGTTTCCCCAACAGTAATGGGTCTTCCTGATTCACCTTCTGGTTGGGAGAGCCAGGTCGAGACACGATAGGACCTAAGTCGTATATTAGTGGAAGCCTGTATTTCACGGGTTCAGGGGGTCGTATGCTCACATCGCCTCCCAAGGCGCCCTGGTTGCCAAGATACCGCGCCATATTACGAACAAGCTCAATCTGCTCGTCCACGGTCAAGCCGGTGATGGCAGTCTCCATGACACCACCGAGCCCGACCTTGTGTGTGGCGATGAAGGAGTGGTAGTACATGAAGGTGAAGAAGCCCATGATGAACTGACAGTCCATGCGGTCGGTCATACCGCCGTGCCCAGGAATAGAGTGGCCAAAGTCCTTGATCTTGAAGGTGCGCTTGAGCCCCGAGGCGAAGAAGCCACCGAAGGGTGCGATCAGAGAAGCAAAGGTGGCAAAGACCATGGTGTGGATCTGCATGGGCTCCATGGTGAAGCTGAACTGGGTGTTCTCCGGGAGGAAGAACAGGTGAGGGAGCTCGTACTTGTAGGGGAGGAACACGGGGTTGGGCTCGCATTGCAGACCTGTGAAGACGTTGGCGCCAAAGTCCTGGATACCATTAGCTTGAGTCACCTGGCAGGCATAGCAGAAAGCCACGAGAACGAGGGCTGCATACATTGACAGGACATGTGAAATAGCCGCTGCGCATCATCAAGTTGGTCAGGGCATAGCCGAAGATGACGGTGAAGACCCAGGCTCCAACAAAACCCTCGACGGTCTTCTTGGGGGACAGCTTGATGAGCTGGGTACGGCCAAAGGTGATCCCGCAGATGTAGGCGAAGATGTCGTTTGTGATGACCAGGGCGGCGGGCAGGAAGAACCAGACCAGGCCCTCCAGGACATTGTTCATGATGAAGTGGGCCTCGACCACAATGATCAGAAGCGCCATATGAGTCCATGCAAACTGGGTGAACTGAAACTTGAGATGACCGCCCTTTAGGGAACCAACAAAGAAGACGAAGCCTGTGGATGAGCGTCAGCGCCAGGGTTTCCCCCCAGAGATACGGGTCGCAAGCAGGGCTCCGGCTTACCGATGATATAGAGCATGAAGCTGATGAAGCGATGGTGGGTGGCCAGCGGCAGGAGCACCTTGTCCACAAGAACAACATGCTTGAAGTAGTAGATGACGCTCTCTCCGTAGAGGAAGTACATGGTGGTGGCGAGCCAGTACCAGTTCAGGCTCTTGGTGGAGCGGAGCTGGCGGGCTCGGGACGGGACGCTCGCGATGGCGATGACCTCCTTGAAGGAGATGATCTGGATGACGGTGATGACGAGGATGACGTATATGTGGCCCATGAAGAGGGCGGCGAAGAAGCCGCCGATCATGAGCAGCGTCCATATTGTCCTGGTGATGAAGTTCTGCTTCTTTTTTTCGTAGTCGTTCTGCGGTGGAGGAGCGGCTTCTTTCTGCAAGTGAGGGAGAATGGTCAGCAGTCTGGACAGGAGACAGAAGACAGAAGGGGTGCACGGCGCGGGAAGAAGGGAACCAGAGCGGCGCGACTTGGGCGCCATCACCAAGCAGCGCGGCAGACGGTGGCATATGGCGTACCTCGGCTATCTGGTCCATGTGCGGCGACGACCTGGCCTTTGGGGAGCCCTCCTGGCTGGCCTCGCTGTGCTCACTGAAGCTGGCGCGACGGCCGTCGACACTGCCATTGCCTTTCCTATGGGCAAACTTGACGCCCCTACGTCCGTTTCCCATTGTGAAGGAGGGAGGGGCCGGATAAGTGGGAGCCTGTCTGTCTGTCTGTCTGTCTTGACCCTGCAGCGACCTGGCGGGGTTCTCGTGGTGGTGGGGGAGGAAGGTGCGCAGAGAGACGTTGCGCTCGAGGGCGGCTTTGCAGAGGGCGGAGGGCGGAGACGGGGAGGCGTTCGACAATTGCTCAACAAGCGATCATGTCTGTCAGAGTCTGGTGGGGTTATGCCTGTGTTCTGCGCAGTAGGTCCTCGGCGCGTGGATGTGTCTGTTGTTTGGTGACAGTGTCTGTGGGAGGGGAGGGCGGGCGCAATGCTGGAATCACAGAAGGGAGAGGGAGGGAGAGACGGCGATGCAGACTGCAGTTGCAGCTGGAGTCGTCGCTTCGGATGGAGTGGAGTGGAGTTTTACATGTGCAGTGAGTACCACAGCAGCACCACTGCAGTTGAGCAGGCGCCGGGCAGCAGCAACCCCATCTTGGCCGCTTGGTTTCTTGGCGTCCGCTGGAGTTTGCAAATTGCCCCGTCAGCTACGTCAGTACCGTCAGTACCGTCAGCTCGCCTGCTCGCATAGTGCCTGAGGGGCCAATGCCATAGGTAATGCCCGGTCCTGCCGTGGGTGCGGGCGCGGGCGCGGGCGCGGGTTTTGGCCGCACAGCAACCCCGACCCGAGGCGGCGTCACTTGATTAGAAAGAATGGTCCTTTAGCGAGGGCCCCTCGGTCAGCCGATCTTGTCCTGGCTGCCAGGCTGCCTGGCTGTTTCAACTTGACTTGGTTTGATTTCGTTTGTTTGTTTCTTACTGCTGAGGCAGCACTCCGCTGTATCACAGCTTATAAACGAGCCCAGCGTCTCAAACATCCATCCACCTGCATACACATGGGCACCCTGCTGCTGCTGCCGGTAGCTGATTCATGCATAGCCATTGACCATAACCGATCTGAGCGGCCCATTCGAAGCTCTCTGTCTTTTCCAGGTCCAAAGACTCCTCTCAAACTGCGCAAGATATAACGTCAGCAGCAGTGTTGCAGTGTTGCAGTGTGGCTGTCCTGGCATAGCGGGCTGGGATTGATCAGCGGACCCTGGATATCCTGTGTACATCATAGCAGAGCACAAGCCTTTTTTTCCCCAAGGACATTGGCGCTGGCCTTGAGGCTCGGTCCACCTGCAGAGCCATGGGTATTGAGCGATGCAATTCAGATCAGAAAGTCTGGGACGTGGCTTTTCTCGCATGTGAAGTGTGGCGCTAGCATTATCGCCCTGGCCGCCAGACACCTGCGATAAGGCGATAAAGCCACCCCAAGATGGACAGAGAGACCCCTGCACGCCTCGCTGCCGCCAACTGCGATTCGTTTCCTTGCCTTCAATAATTAATTCCGATCCCCATTCAGGGAAGAAAGTCGCAGCCGCATCACACTCAAGTCTCAACCAAGTCCGCACAACCATCTCTCCTACCCCAGTTTGCTTGCCACGAGTATTCCTGCCTTCTCCCGTCACGGCCACTGTCTATTGACAGTCTTGACCGCCATCCAAACCAGCGTTGCTCGACTTTGGAAGCCCACCGGGCCACGAACGTGCCTATCGTCCATCAGATCCGCGTCCCTTGAGCCGGTGCCGGAAGCGTTCTTCTGGGACCGTATTCGAAGGCAGCAACACTTGTCCGACGTCCATGCTGCCACCATAGCCGCACGGTTAGCCCCAACCCGTCACGATGGCGCCGACGGGCCCCAGGTCATCGACGACACAACGGAGACTTAGCCCTCCGCCGGCCCCCGAAGATACCCTCCAGCCGAGGGGGCCCAGCCCGGGCAATTTGAATGTCTCGAACCAGTATACCTTCGAGCAGGATATACGACGGCTGCAAAAGGAATACGGATGTGACCCGGCCAGGGAAGACAGTTATAGGATACAGGGTGTTCAGCTGATCGAGTCCGTCCGTCAGGCCTTGCGTCTGTAGGTCCAGCCCTCGACACCTCCATACACCCCCTCGCCTTTTCTGTGGCTCTAGCTCTGACCGACAATGCAGGCCCGTCAAAACCTTTACTACCGCTTGCACTTACTACCACCTCTTCCGCCTCTGCCATCGCGATGCCGAGTACAACTACCAGGACGCGTCCCTAGCCTCGCTTTTCATGGCATGCAAGGTGGAAGACACCATCAAGAAGTCCCGCGAGATTTTGTGCGCCGCATACAACATCAAAAATCCCACACAAACTACAACGCAGGACGACAAGGTAGGCGATCAGTGGGCCCGGTCGGCCGTGGTACCGACAAAGGTGCTAACCACGACGGCAGATGTTTGAGAACCCCCACAAAATCATCATCGGGCTAGAGCGCCACATCCTCGAAACGATAGGATTCGATTTCCGGGTGCGGTACCCCCAGAAGGTTCTGGTCAAGATGGTCCGCTACATGTATGACGCGGACGAGGCACGAGACGTCCTAGCCATGGCTTACGACATGTCCGTGGACATGTACAAGACATTTGCTCCTGTCAAGGCTTCCACATTCACCATGGTCTTGGCCTGCATCGAGTTGACAGTTATGCTCAAGGGCCTTGACCCCGACCGGGTGCGGTCTCTGGACCTGAGGAGGTATCACACGACCAGAGAAAATATTGCCGAGGTAATACTAGACCTTCTGGATATGTACACACAATTTGCCAAGCACACCAAGGTTGGCATGAAATACGAGCTGTCCAAATTCATCGACACCAAGATCAAGCTGAACCAGGAAGTCGAGAACAGCGAGAGCTCTGTCCGCCGGTCGGCAGTGTGGTGCGACAGGTGCGAGGACGACGATAAGATCAAGTACCCCATCACGCCCGGCTCCGCCACCTCGCCAGCGACTAATGGGTCCTGGCCTGGGAACAAGCGGTCAAGACCAGGCCAGGAACCGCAGGCGATGCGCTTTGTCTACGATGCAGAAGAGGCCAGGAGGGAGAGAGAGACCAACGATGAGCATCTCAAAGACGAATATGAGGAATACGAGATTGAGGTTGAAGAGAAGATGCCGGAGCCTGAGCCTCGCAACAGCAACGGGCGAGAGAGGGGCCGACACCAAGGGCAACGGAACCATCATGACAACTGGGGTCCGTACCCTCGAAATCGCCACGACCGGCACAAAGGTGGTCGCAAAGGTGGCTACTACTGAGTGGGTGATGAGACACCACAATATGGAACAGTATCCTCGGCACTGGGGCCATCTCTTGTCCAGGTCTGGGCATTGGATTGTCTTTGTAGGTGCCCAGGCTCGCTGCCTCATTTCAGAAATATCGGACTGCCGGAAACTGCTGCTCCTACTGCATGAACTTTGGTGACTTTTGAATTCGAGACCAGTTAAGCCCACTCGGCAGAATCTCGGTCCACATTGACCCAGAGGCAGGCATTGACCCAAGGAGAGCCCACCAAATCAAAGCCGTTGTCGCAAGCCGATTTCTCGTTTTTGGGGGGCAAAGATCACGATTCCGCCGCAAGGTCTCCGCACGGCTGGTCACACGGTACGGAAAGGTATTCAACCGGAGACTTGTCTTGACGGTGTTCCTGTCAACTCTGCTTCTCCATGTCACCATCTCAGTCATCGGAGACTATTGGAGACGATTGCCCGGGGATTTGCCGTTGACCAGACTAACAATATCCTGCTACTTGTGGAAACGAGCAGGGAACCCAAACGCAATCCCCCGAGTTCGTCCCATATCGACATTACCATTCCCCAGGTTTTGTCAGGCATTCCCCGCAAATACCCCGGGCTACACCCGGCCTCTCGGATACTAAACACTTGCAAACTGCATGGGTACGTGACATGCAGCTGCGGTCTTTCTGGGGTAATTTACAACCTTCCCCGATGCAGCAAGCTTCCACATCCAGGTGCCATCAGCCAACAAGCATCTGCTCACCGATGAGGCCTGGTCTCGTCGCCGTGAAGTGGACACGGCCCCTCCTAAAGACCAGAAGGGCCGATTGCCTCCAGGTACGGGACTATCCAGTAGCCCACAAGCACGCGCAAGGCTCAACCCCTCTCGGAGGATGAACACGACGCAAGTTGACAAAAGTCGCTGTCGTCATGCCGTGCATTTTTGCGTGGCATTGGGTGAGGAGAAGAAGTCGGGAAGTGGACAAGAGACCGGTGATGATAGCGCTGCACTGATCAGTAATAAGAACGCCCGTTCCACCCGACGCGAATGAATTCTCAACCTGAGGTTTCCTGTACTGCTGGCCCATGAGTCAAACCCCTCGTTCTGAACCCTCTTGTCTCTTCAAACATGGCAGGCTCTGTGCTGTGCGGCCTAGTTGGTCTGCTCGCTTGGGGACAAGCAACAAGCGCCCAGGACATTATCACAGATGATCTCGTCTTTTACGGCCAAAGTCCACCGGTCTATCCGAGCCCGAATGGCACCGGCAGCGGCGGTTGGGGTGAGGCCTATACCAAGGCGAGAGCCTTCGTAGGACAGCTGACCCTCGAGGAAAAGGTAAACTCCCCCTTCCCGCTTATAAGATCATCGGCTCTCGGGAGGACTTTGCAACACACGACCTGACGCCGTGTGCTTCATAGGTCAACCTAACCGGTGGGATTACCTCGTCAACGGGCTGCTCAGGCTTCATCGGCTCCATTCCCCGGCTCAGTTTCCCGGGCCTTTGTCTCTCCGATGCGGGCAACGGCCTTCGGAGCGCAGACTATGTCTCTGCTTGGGCGTCCGGCTGGTCTGTCGGCGCATCGTGGAACCGCGCGCTGGCCCACGAACGGGCTGTTGGAATGGGCCAAGGTGATCGGATGCATTTTGTTATCGTCGTCACGGTTGATAGAAATGCTGACTTGGTGGGCAGAGTTCTACAAAAAAGGGTCCAATGTCATGCTCGGCCCAGTCGTGGGGCCCTTGGGCCGGATCGCATCGAGCGGCCGGAACTGGGAAGGGTTTTCCAACGACCCTTATCTAACAGGACAGCTCGCATACGAGACCGTCGTGGGGGTGCAGTCCACTGGTGTTATGACAAGCGTCAAGGTAAGAACGCCCAGGGTTGAAGACTGCACCTATATGTAGAGACTGACCAGTGGAATAGCACTTCATCGGTAACGAGCAAGAGACGAACCGTAATCCTGATGGTAATGTCTCCTCCGTGTCGTCCAATATTGACGATAAGACCATCCACGAGTTGTATCTATGGTAGGAATTCATGCCTTGGCAAGGTCGGGATTTTAGCTAATTAGTCTCAGGCCTTTCCAAGATGCAGTTTTAGCGGGGGCCACAAGTTTGATGTCCTCGTACAATAAGGTGAGACCCGGAGCACAATATCTATCAGAGACATGCTATTAGAGACCCCAGAGGGCGAAAAAGAAACCTTCAAATGACGAATCCATTGAAGCATCATGGTATCAAGTCTTCTGACACTTCTCAAGGTGAACAACTCGTGGGCTTGCGACAACAGCTACACCCAGAATGGCCTCCTCAAGACGGAGCTTGGGTTCCAGGGCTTCGTCGTGTCTGACTGGTTCGGTCAGCACTCTGGCGTGGCGTCGGCGCTTGCCGGCCTGGATATGGTCATGCCTAGTGGTGCCACGTACTGGGGTGATTACCTAGTCGAGGCAGTAAACAACGGCTCAGTGCCCGAGACGAGACTTGATGATATGGCCACACGCATTCTTGCGGCGTGGTATAAGACAGGGCAGGACTCGAGTGATCACACTGAGCCGGGCTCTGGCATCCCTGAGGATCTCTCCCAGCCTCATACGAGGGTGATCGGGTGGAACACCTCCTTTAAGGACACGCTCTACCGAGGTGCCCTTGAAGGCCACGTCCTTTTAAAGAACGAGGGTGCCTTGCCGCTCAAGTCTCCCGAACTCATCTCCATTTATGGTTACTCGGCCAAGACCCCTGACCAATACAACTACGGAGTCTTTGGTTTCAATGGCGGCTCATATCCATTGGCGTTTGGCCTTGACTTCAACGGAACAGGCAGCTTCATATCGGGAGTCACATCGGGCATTGCTCGAAACGGCACGATCATCTCTGGCGGAGGTTCTGGGGCCAGCCAGCCGCCGTGGATTTCGTCTCCATTCCAAGCGCTCACGGAACGAGCGCAGGAGGACCTGACCTCGCTGTACTGGGACTTCCACAGCACAAACCCATATGTGGATGCGACTTCGGACGCTTGTATTGTCGACGTCAACGTCTTCGCTACAGAAGGCTCGGATCGGCCGAGTCTGAGGGACGACTGTAAGTGGGCCCCCAAATGTCTCGTGTCAGGCCGTGACATTGGCTAATGTCTAGAGCGAAACAGACACGGACAGAATAATATCAAATGTGGCCGCCAACTGCAGCAACACGATTGTCATTTTCCAGAACTCGGGCGTCCGGCTCGTGGACCAGTTCATCGAGCATCCCAATATCACTGCGCTTATATTCGCACACGTTCCAGGACAGGACAGCGGCAAGGCGCTCGTGTCACTGCTGTACGGCGACGAGAACTTCAGCGGCAAGCTCCCGTACAGCGTGCCACGCAACGAAAGCGACTACGCTGGCCTGCAGAATGCGACGCAGCCCGACGGAATCTACGCGCTGTTCCCGCAGAGCGACTTCTCCGAGGGCGTGTACATCGACTACCGCGCTTTCGACGCCAAGAACATCAGCCCCCGCTACGAGTTTGGCTTCGGGCTCAGCTACACGAGTTTCGAGTTCGGCGGCCTGGCGTCCTCCAAGGCGGCGGACGTCAGCACAGGCGAGTACCCCACCGGCGAGGTGCTCGAGGGCGGGCAGGTCGACCTGTGGGACGTCGTGGCCACCGTGTCGGCGACGGTGACGAACACGGGCAACGTGACGGGCGCCGAGGTCGCGCAGCTGTACGTGGGCATCGCGGGCGGGCCGGTCAGGCAGCTGCGCGGGTTCGAGAAGCCGGTGCTGGAGCCTGGGCAGAGCTCGAGCGTCGAGTTCCCGCTGACGAGGCGAGACCTGAGCACTTGGGACACCACGGCGCAGAAATGGCTGCTGCAGAAGGGCGACTATCCGCTCTACGTGGGATCGAGCAGTAGGAATCTACCGCTGACAGGCACGTTGACGATCTAGCCAGCGAATTTGAAGGCGACAGATAACATGTTCGCGCATATAGTGGCCGATAGGGTCTCCAGTAATTTATTGATAATGAAATCTGCTGTTGGGCTATTTACAGTCACCCAAGAAGCAGCACTTGCTACAGGATGGAAGCCATCAAAGCGTCTCACGCGGACAGCATGGCCAACTTGTAGGTAAGGGAGTTCCGACCGCCTCTACAAGGTTCAGTGGACAATGATCTGAAGAAGAAAGCGATATGCCGTCCAGGCTACCAGAGTATCTGTGCGTAGAAGAGGTAATCAGCAAGGCATTCCCTCCTCGGACCGGAATAGTTATTTGAATGATGGCAAGATGCGCGATCTCAGACTCTAGCAAACGGTTTCATAGGGTGTTGGCCCTCAATCCCGTCTTGAAACATATTATTGGGGTAATGCATTCATCATGTACGCAGTCGGTGCCAGTGTGGGTGTTTGCGGGTGTTTTGAAGGGGAGGCCCCGGCTCTCACCTGATTGATGGGTGTTGTTGTGCGAGATGATTCGATGCACAATCCTCGCATTAGAGTCGGGATGCAAGTCTCATGATGGCTTGACAGTCGTCTCTGTCAAGCACGTTGAGCAGAGAGCCTGCCTGCTCTCGTGTGTCCAGTGTGAATGCTAAGTAAGTAAGAACGAGGTCAAGGACGGAGATAGTGGTAATAAATTTCTGACTGCAAGATGGAGCCATGTTGGCTGTTGACCGGGCCCAGCTCGGATTAGGTCAGCAGTTGGGGTCAGCACCCACCTTGCAGTGGTCCTTGCAGTGGTTCTTGCAGTGCCGAGGTGGATCACCCGCAGCGCTGTCCACAGTCCACTGCCCGAGTGCCTGAGTTGAGTGCCTGCATCTGCTTGCATCATGTCTGGGAGGCCCCTGCAAGGGCTGCCATGGTCGACCCGGGGGTCTCCCTCCGTGTGGGCGATCCAGCCTCTCCTCTTCTCCGTGTCGAAGCGAGTGCTGAACGCCGATCACATCTCTCATCTCAACCACACCAAGCCCAGTTGAAATATTACGCACATCCCAAACTGCGCGGTGCAACAATGCTTTCAAGGTATTTATTGACTCTGGGGTCGCTGGTCGCCCACTCGCTTGCCATCCCCAGCTTCCAGCGACCTCTTGCCTCCTCTTCTGACGATGACGACGACGACGACACCCCACTGCCTCTGATCGTCTGGCATGGCCTGGGTGACTCGTATGGGAACAAGGGCCTGCAGGAGGTCGCCGCCCTCGCGGAGGAGGTCAACCCCGGCACACTGGTCTACTTCGTCAAGCAGGGTGCCGACGCGAACGCCGACCAGCGCGCCACCTTCTTCGGCAACCTGAACGACCAGGTCGACAAGCTCTGCACCGACCTGGCCGCCGACCCGATCATCTCCACCGCCCCCGCCGTCGACGCCCTCGGCTTCTCCCAGGGCGGCCAGTTCCTGCGCGCCTACGTCGAGCGGTGCAACTCACCCCCCGTGCGCTCCCTCGTCACCTTCGGCAGCCAGCACAACGGCATCACCGAGTTCAACGAGTGCTCGCCCACAAACTTCCTGTGCAAGGGCGCCATGGCCCTGCTCAGGGGCAACGTCTGGTCGTCCTACGTGCAGAACAACCTCGTCCCCGCCCAGTACTACCGCCCCACCGCCAGCGAGGCCGACTACGAAAACTACCTCGAGAACTCCAACTTCCTGGCCGACATCAACAACGAGGGCCCCGAAAAGAGCCTGGCCTACAAAAAGAACCTGGCAAAGCTCGAGAACCTCGTCCTCTACATGTTCGAGGAGGACAAGACCGTCATCCCCAAGGAGACGAGCTGGTTCTCCGAGGTCAACGGGACAGAGGTCACCCCCTTGCGCGCCCGCCGCATCTATGAGGAGGACTGGATCGGCCTCAAGGCGCTCGACCGCAACGGCGGGCTCAAGTTCCGCGTCGCGCCGGGCGAGCACATGCAGCTGGAGGTCGGGCTCCTCAACAGCACGTTCAGGGAGTTCTACGGGCCTTACAAGAAGACCTTCACCCGGGACGTCGTGATTGAGGATGAGCTTTGAGCCCATGGGAGAGCCCGTGGGAGGTAGTGTCGTATCTGTTATGGGTGGGCGCCGGGTTTCATGGTTTGGGATCAGGGTTCTGGTTGGGGGCCTCGGCGTTAACAACTTTGCATCGCGTTAGCCGCGTTTTCTCTTAGTGTAATATGTCAGAATGAACGAAGCTTGAAAGGTCACTGTGAGACCTAAAAGTCGAAGTTGTCCAACAGAGTGAATAATGAAGGGGTCTAGTGTTTATCATCAATGGTGCGCTGGGGATTTGTTCTCGTGCGGTCGACGGCGCTTGTTCGAGTTGGGCAAGAAAGCAGAATTCCTACCATACTTAGGGTGTCTAGGTATCCACGCCTTGTCTCGTTTGTAGCATATCGGCATACTCTCCACACATGCACATCTCTACATCAGGCAGTATATCTATCCTCTGGGTACAGCTTACCGAGCCCGTCAGCGTTCTGCCGTCTTTCGACAACGCGGATCGACGTTGCGTTGCGTCGCTCTGGAAGAGACCGAGCGGCCTGTCATTACAGGTGGCGGACCCTTCTACGATTTGGTGGGCGGGTCAAGTTTGGGCAGAATACCTGCTTGTGTCTGTACAAGATCTGTTGATGTGATCCAAACGGGAGCACTCTACTTGCTCATCAGAGTTGAGAACATGACTGAACTTGGCTGCGAGATGGAGCACTTGGGCGGCAACCTTGTACGCACTGCTCGGGGTTTGGCTTCGGAATTTTCTCAGAGTGCCAGTTGGTCTCTTACATGCACAGATAGAGTGGCAGTTGAAGACAGGATGAATCATAGCACAACATATTTCGTGTGAAATAAGCCCAACCCCTCGACTCGATAACTGGGACCTGGGATTCTGGATATCTTGCATATCATCAATAGCAACCCCGAATAGTCCAGCGACAACAGTCTTTGGCTCACCTCAAATTCCCGAGACTAATAACAGGCGCACCACGCCTTGTGAGCAACTATCCGGCCAATTAGAGACGCGAAACGTTACCGCATTCAAGAGTCCTGAAGTCCCTTGAGAATCCCAAGATTTCAGTGGTGCACATGTCCGCGACAACCAAAAACAAGCAATCATGGCTCGCTCCATTCTATAAGACCAGCGCAGGAATCAACCGTACCTAAATACCTAGCACCAATCTACCTCGCCATAATGACGAGTGACATCAATGGCTGCAACTTTAGAAGGTTGAGACAAACTCAACCCAAAACCTTGGATCCTCCCCAATGTCACTTGACACACCCACCTTGATGAACCAGACAGAGGAGAAGAAATTCGTGTTCCAGCTCGGGGCAACAGGTTGAATCTTGAGGCTCTTTCCATTTCTGATGCAAGCGAGATGTCATCGGCGCATAGTGGGAACCCCCAGGGCGAGAGTATGATTTTGGAGGTATGCCACCAGGCACCTTGTCTTCAAATCCCCTTTCCCTTTATGTTTGAGTGCTGATGACACCGGTGCGAAGGCGAGCGACCCATATATTGATGCATGGTGGTCGACACTCTTTGTTGGGGAATATAAAGTCCACGGCAGGCCGACCTCAGTAGACCAGTAGACATGCAACCACTTATACCCACAAGAAAATGTGGGATCCCGTCCGCTCTTCCGCAGTAGGTACCCCTAGGTAACAATCAGGTGATCCCTGCGGTTCCATTATTCCTCTTGATCCTCCTGTTTTCTGGCTGGGTGGAGATGGCGAGGCCGCGCGCTGTGGTGGGCGGGATGGGGTGCATTCCAAACATTGATGTTGTAATCCGGATCAACGATGCGCCACGCTGTATGCGCCGTATGCAAGTTGCAACAGAGACGGGTCGTCGTACACGGTCGTACATAGTACATAGTACATGCCCAATGGCGGTGAAGATGCCAAAAGGCAAAACAAGCACGACACGAAGGGCCGGATTTACACGGCCAGTGAGGCGGCGAGGGGCAGTCGTGATAAGTCCGCGTCTGACGAGCGAGCGCTGCCGTGGGGGCTTGGCGCCGCTAGCGAGCGCGCCAGGGGGGGCTTATAAATCGGGGCGCGCGCCTCCCTAGCGTGGAAAGGCCGCTGACAAGACTGCTGAGAAACAGCCTCTCGATGCGCTGCTGCGGTGGCACATGTCGACATGCATCATATCATCATCGTCTGTGAGCGTGCCGCAGCGACGGCTGCTTTGCTGTGGTGCCCAAGGCGACCGCGCACGTCTGTGAGGGGCCAGCGCTAATAATGACTCGGGCAATTAGATACCTCTGGCATCTCCATGTTCCCAGAGATCCTTCTGGATCCGTCCCCTCGGGCAACATGGCCTGCGAAACACCGTCCCGTCCAGCCGTCCAGCCGTCCAACGGTTGTTAAAAGGGACGCTGGCCTCCGTTGTCCAGCATTCAGACTGACTGGGCGCACCATCACATCGCTCACCTCTTCTCCTCGATATACCCGGGATATTATTACTATTATTGTTTGAGACCTCATATCACCACACATCATGTCTCCCATCAAGAAGGTCGCAATCGCCGGTGTAAGTTCCCTCCCCCCCCCCCACAGTTGTGCTCACTCACAAGCATCTCGGTACTGACACATGCACCAGGCAAATGGCGCACTTGGCACCGTGGTCCTCGGTGAGCTGGTCAAGGCAGGCTTCGAGGTGACCGCCCTGGTCCGCAGCGCCGGCAAGATCGCCAACCTCCCACCGTCAGCAAAGGAGGCAGTCGTCGACTTCGGCTCCCACGACTCCCTTGTCGCCGCCCTCAAGGGCCAGGACGCAACAGTCTCTGCACTGGGCGCACAGCCGGGGGCGGCCGCCTCACAGAAGGCTCTGGCCCAGGCGTCCGCAGACACCGGCGTCAAGCGCTTCATCCCCTCCGACTTCGGCAGCAACCTCGAGAACCCCGAGGTGCGCAAGCTGGCCGTCTTCAAGGACAAGTTCGAGATCCACGACGAGTTGAAGAGGCTGGCCAAGGAGACCAAGTTGACATGGACGAGCGTCAACAACAACGCCTTCCTGGACTGGGGCCTCGAGCACAAGTTCATCCTCGACCCCGTGGAGGCCAAGGCTACCCTGTGGGATGGCGGTGACCACCTCATCTCCGTCACCAGGCTGGCCGCGGTGGGACAGGCCGTTGCTGGAGTCCTGAAGCACCCTGACGAGACCGCGAACCGCACCGTCTACGTCCAGGAGGCCGCGGTGTCGCTCAAGAAGCTCGTCGAGATCGCAAAGGAGCTCACCCCGGGCAAGAAGTGGACCGTCGTCGAGGCAAGCACGGAGGATGTCGTCAAGAAGTCAAACGAGGCGCTGTCCAAGGGCATCTTCGAGATCTGGGTGTTCGTGAACCTCATCATCCGGGCCGCCTTCTCGAACGCCACCGGCGCGCACTTTGCCAAGAACGACAACGCCCTCCTCGGCGTCCATGAGCTCTCCGAGGCGGAACTCAAGGCGGCAGTGAAGGAGACTCTGGCCCGCATCCCTGGAGCGAACTAGGTTGATGTCGGGTGGTCACAAAACACTAAAATGTTCAATTTTTAAGGCACATCCGAAGATGTAATGCTCGCCGGTAGCTATCATCCCGGACAAAATCAAATCAAACAAGCGGTTAAACATCAAATTCTGTTGTTATAAATCAAACCCACCTTGTAGACCAACTAGTGACGCGAAACATTCCCTTGAACAATGGAATGTCGAACGGAGGCTGTGGAAATGAACTGGGAACCCTTCTTGTCAAGCAACCTGAGCAGCTCTCAGGGAGCCTCGATTTCTCCTCAATGCACTTGTCGAAATATGATAGTCACACTCAGCCTAAGACTATAGTTGAAAGGTTGGTATATACTTGCACATAGCGCAGCAATTATGGCGCTATTTTAGCTTGAGAATCACGACATTGAACGGACGAGACAATACTGACACAATAGAACTCAATAGCAATGTGTACAAAGGTAACCACTCAGACCGATGATAACTTGCTGTTGCTGGAATTGAATGATTTGCTTTATCATAGCTACCTATATATATGTAAGATGAGTGTAATGCAAATGCGGGAGCCTCCCCAGCCAACATATTGAAATGACCTGGGGTAAACGCCTACAAGACCCTTCGTTAACCTTCATTAGAACAGTGCTGTCATGACTAGATCATCAGCACCGAAACCCATCCAAGATACGTATCCTCCCAACCACGGGAAGCCTTATCCCAGCCCCCAGCCTCAAGACGTCTTGATAGCCTAGAGACCACTGACAATCTGCGGGAGCAGCTTTTCAGTGAAATCCCAAAGGATGGGGGTGTAATCGGGCGCCCAGGCCAGGCCCGTCCAAAAGGTGTTGCGCTGGCCCTGCAGGGCGTACAGCTTGTTGAAGAAGCCGGCCTTGAGTTCCTCTGGCGAGACCTTCGGCACGGTGGAGCCGTGGTCGGCAAAGGCCACGACCGCCGGCGACGCAATGTCGTAGGTGCCCGCCTCGTCGATGGTGGTGAGCGACTGCGTGATGAGGGCCTCGGCGTCGGCAGCGGAGAGCCCCGTCTCCCCGATGATGCGCGTGCTCCACAGGTCGCGGTCGCCCTGGCGGTCGAAGGCGTCGCAGAAGGAGCCCTCGGGCAGGAAGAAGGCCGAGGAGTTGTCGGGGGAGTTGCGGATGCCGGTGACATCTGAGGGGAGGCCGGTGTTGCTCACGACGCCGACGTAGAGGGTCTCCCACGAGAACTTGCCGAACAGGGTCGCCTCCGTCTCGTCGAGATCCCAGGGCCCGCTGTTGTCCGGCGACGGCGTCGCGGCGACGAGAAGCTTCTTCGCCTGCACTGTCCGCTGCCCGGATGGTGTCTGGATCGTCGCGCTGACGCCGCCGTCGGTGCGCTGGCTCGAGGCAACGGTAGACTGGAGCAGGACGTCGTCGCCCAGCAGCGTGAGCACCCGGTCGAACAGCGTCTCGGACGAGTAGGTCTCGGGCCACTTGAAGGAAGGGCCGGCGATGCCGAGCCCGAATGCGGCGATTTGTGGCTGTCCCACTACGGACATCACAAACCAGGTGGGAGTAGTGAGCGCGTCTGAGAGCCACAGCAGGTTCCGAAGAATCCCCAGCGAAGCCCCGAGGTCGTGCTTCTCCAGGAATTCTCCGAACGGCAGCAGCAAGTCTTCGGGGACATCGCCAGACTTGAAGTATCCATTCTCGAACCACGGCTGGTACTTGATGGCCAGGGCGAGGTACTTGAGCAGCGCGATTGGAATGCCAAACAGGTCGACTGGGCCATAGTCCACGTCGACGGGAAGCCCAGTGTTGAAGTCGACATTCTTTGTCAGAAGCAAGAGTTCGATATAGTCAGTGAGATCGGGGTTGATCAGGTCCACATTGAAACGCTTGAAGAAGTCCTTGGTTGTCTGACGATCCAGGTACGCCTGTACACCATAATTCACCGGCCGTTCGTTGCCCGAGCTGTAGGCGTGAACATGACCACCCTGATGAGGCGCTGTCAGTCAACATGATGTGCACGACGGATTCCGCGGGAAGAGGATACTGACCAGACGATTTGCTTTCTCAACAACCAGGACGGTCTTGTTGAAGTCTTCCCGGAGTCGGACAGCTGCATACGCCCCCGTTGCACCTCCCCCCACGATGAGGACGTCAACCTCGTCTGCTTGCGCAAAGGCGCCAGCCCCGGCCAGGGCGGCGCACAGCAGGGCGCTCTTGATCAGTCTCATAGTGAGTGAGTTGCGAGAAAAGAGCGTGGACGTGGGTGGCATCACCAGGCTGACTTCCCCGGCCGCAGGGCTCCACAGCTATATATGTACCCGACGCCAATCTCGCTACCAAAGCTCTATGTAAGTATTGACTCCCGCATGATCCCGCAGGAGCGCGCCCGCATGACGAGAACGATTTGGCAAATGGCACGCACCCATTAAAGCTCGTCAGCTGTAGGGTAACCAGCTAGCCTGCTACGTTGCAGCCATTTGTTCCCTTGGCCGTGTGATCTCACCGTGGTCCCGCCGGGTCCGAATCGGTCGCGCGCCGACTGTCATGTCATCTCTTTCAAGGTTTAGCCGAAATCCACCATGTGAAGGCTGGACCCGCACAGCCCACCCTGCTCCTGTTGGCCCCATAAACAGCGCCGGCATGGGGAGGGCTGCCTCTGGACATCTTGGCGGCGAACAACTGAGCAGAAACAACTGAGCAGTCAGTCCAATCCTTGCCAGCAGGGCCAGCTGCCGGTGTTGGTCCAGCACGAACACGGGGCCAATTGGTCGTGGACTGAGACTTAGCATATTGCAGGTGGTACTTGCCGAAAGTACGCACTTTATCTCGAAGCCAAAACAGACTTTGCAGATGGCGTTCCCCGCCGTGTTGACTTAGTCACAAGACGCCTGGCCCTTGCCCCTGTGTGTTGAAAACGAACTGATACCCCCCCCCCGGTCAGTGCGTTGACTCGAAATCGTGTTGACTCGAAAAAAAAAGAAACGCAAGTGCGCCTGCGCAGCGTTTTCGCGCCTTTTTTAAAATAATGCGCATTTTGCATTTTTTTACCTCTTTCGTAATTATTTGTATTACCATAAAGTTCTTGTTTTGCTTATGTAAATAGCATTTGGCAATATAAGAACTTTTGGTGAAAAGCAAAAAGGAAGCAGCGCTTGCGCAGCGTAGTCGTACGCGCAATGTTTTTTTTTTCGAGTCAATGCGATTTCGAGTCAACGCACTGACCGGGGGGGGGTATCAGTTCGTTTTCAACACACAGCCGCACATCCGCTGTCCTCAAGCCAAGCAACACCCCTGAGCGAGCAGATGTAAGTCCCAAAAGTAGCCGAGGAGTGGCTCAGGCGAGGGCATACTTAGCATGACGGCGCGCATAGCGGCCGTGCCGGTGAAATTATTATTCTAAAAGCAGGAGCAACTAGACCTACTCTCCGGACATCAGCAACTTGAACTGTCTAAATAAGGTTCTTTTAGTGCGGACCTAGTTCGGAGATTTCATCACCCAGCTAAAGACATGCTTGTTCTCCTATTATGCCATTCCATGGGACCTTGTGGCTTGGAAAAGTGGATGAACTGGGGTCCGAAGTCTAAAACAAATAAAAAAAAACCCAGCTTTGGATCATTGTGACTTTTTGGAACTTGGTCTGGTGCTCGATACTCTCTTGTGACTGGCGCAGGAGACTCCCGATAAGGTTTATCAACTGCCATGGGTGCACACTGCAGCAGGTCATTGAACATCCAAGCTGAGATGAATTAGAATTGCTCTGCTAGGACTGATGTTGCGCAATGGCTCAGGGGATAAATGTAGGAATCAAGAAGGAATTCCACCATATGTCCCAAGTAAATGTGAGCACGCGCCAAATGCCTAATATATCGTAATAACCCAGGTGATATTAATACAAGGTATTATTTGCCCACGGAATGACGCCTTGGTGTCCTAAACCATCTTCCCGCCGGAACAGCGAAATCGAGCACCGGGGTTCCTCCAGTCAGTGCACTCACTCTGAATTGTCTCCCATCTGGATTTTTCCGACTCCTCGAGAGCCTTTGAAGACTCAGAGCAGCACTGGCAGACTTAATTCGAAGAGCACACGCGCCCTTTAGGCACAACCCCCTCCCCCGATGAGTACACATGGGCCTCCAATCCACCTCGCGATACAGACAACCGGAGCGGCTAACCACTCTCAACATTCTGAGTGGGAATGGAATCCTTCCAGGGTCAACAGACTGAGTCTCGTCTGCCAGCCGAGGGAATCACCCACCAGGAGTGACAGATTCCCTGGCTGAAAATCTCCATCTCAACCTCGAGATCTTCGAAGTCCTTAGGCATGATCGAGCCACATTCCACACTTTCAACGTCGACCACGATGGGCATTTCATCCAGAGACCTGCTCTTGGCCGATACCGGCCGTCTCGTGGCGTCAGTGCATGATGACTTCGTAATCTCCTGCGCGTCACTAATCCAGGCGAAACACATCCTCGCAATGGCATCGCGTTCGTCACCGCCGGAATCACCGCCGGCCACTTCCAAGCAGTCTTCCCCGGCGCCTATGAGCCTAAGCAGAGGCTCGAAGTCATCGGTGCTGAAGAGGGGCTCGCCCATTTGTCTTTCGCTCTTGTTGGCTGGTGAAGTCGCGAAACGGGACTCGAGCCTCCTGTTTGCGAGCTCCTTATTCAGCACATCGTGCATGTGTAGGCTCACCCCTTGTGCTAGGTGTTCGGTCCAAGCCTCGAGAGAGGCTGTAGAGAATGACTGGAGCTCCGGATCTGGGTCGCTGAAAGGGTTGATATCATGGTGGCATTCTGTAGTAACTCCGCTGCAAGACAGAACACTTAGAAGATCGCTGGCTGAAGATGTGCTTGACAGAGATTGGGAGTCGCTGACAGGTCGGGTTGAAGCGTGCGACATTATGAAAGAGCTGGACGCAGAATGGGCCCTGTCACGACAGGAATTCAATGCACGAGTTGTCGAAGGAGAGGAAATATCAAGTGAGGAAATATTTAAAAAAAGATGGAACGGGAGTATGAGCTCAAGACTTGATTTATGGCGTTCCTCCGCCCCAATCCTCATTCAGTGTCACATTCGTGAACGCATGCTCCCGTAGTCCTGTTGATATCAGGATGGAATACGAACAGGACATTGTTGGCCGCGCTTTGTCCCTTGCAAAGAAGGACCCTGCAGCTGAATGGATTGTTTCGGTCAGTTGTCGCAGCTCACAAATCACACAGCCGTATGCCCCTTCAGCTCTGGAGAATTGAGCACCTGCGAACCAATTAGCAGTTTATCACAAAGGAACGAGCCACGCCCGGGATCCCGATGCTCACCTGCTCTGCCGTCCATCTTTTCGAATCATATCTCACAAGCCCTCTGATAATGTCCCTCCAGCATTGGTCCACGCCGCTGAGGATCTCCTCCCATGGCTGCCCCTGAAACACTCGGTAGATATCAAAGGGCGGCGTTCTGAAGCCGGCAGCCTCAGGCCAGGTCTCCTTAGTAGGGGTCCCGATGGTCTTGAAGATGCTCAGTATGAGCCCCAGCTGGTTGCCATCCTCGTGGACGGCCCGCGACTCGAACAGCGGCTTTGGCGGGCGGCGCACGCATTCCGCCAGCAAGCAGCCGGCGGCCCACATATCCACAGGCGGGCCGTAAGACTTGTCCCCGAAGAGGACCTCTGGTGCACGGTAGGGCCCGGTGCCGATGTCGAGGATCTTGGCGGATGCGGGCTCGCTGGCCGCGGAGAGGTCCGGGTGCCATGCGGTACCAAAGTCAGAGAGGTAGGCGGGGCCGTCTGCTGACTCGAGGAGGATGGCCTGTGGCTTCACGTCGCGGTGGATTATGCCCTTGGCGTGGATGTCCGCAAGAGCCCGTAAAACATCCCCGAGAATGGATCGCACTTGGGCAGTGGTGAGCGGTCCTCGCTCGAGAAGGGTGGACAGAGTCAGAGGCATGTATGGGAAGACCAGGGTGAAGCGGTCCTCGTGGTCTCGGAAGGTCTCCAGGAGGGGGATACACGGTTTCTTGAGCTGGGCGAGGATCTTGGCCTCACGGGCGGGGTTGTGTGGCTCGATGCCATGAGTTTCGGTGATGACCTTGAGGGCACGGTCTTTGTGCCGGTAGACCTCAGCTGTGACGCCACTGGCGACATAGTGGCAGCTTCGGTACGGGCCTATCCGCTCCCCAGCCTCGTCCTCAGAACCGCCCTCGTCGTCTCTAGGAGCAGTATTGGGCGACTCTGATGCTCCCTGTTGCGACTCCTGATCTTCGGAAGGGAGCGGGCTGTCACAGGCAGCATCGTATTCAGCCTGAAGCTCTGTCAACGCGGCTCATTTCGATGTGATATTCAGGGGGGAGGGGAGGCTCAGGGCTTGCTCTTGAAGACGACGCAGTGTAGGCCTCGTTTTCCAAAGTGAATGCAGACTTGGCTACTGCAACTTTCTGATTTGACAGGATAGCCTGACTGGTCAGGAGTAGGTCAGTGATGAGTGTCGTGGCTTTCCTCGGTCCTGGTGACGGGAATCAGGCCTACGGACATTTTCTGGATGTTGTCATATCGCTCGGAAGCTGTCAGAGAGCCACGCCAGTCCCGAGAATCGGGCATGATGACACAGACCCGGGTGCCTCTTGTTTAGGTGACAGAGATGGGTAGACTGGATGCAAGTGAGACATGGAGGGTTGTGTCAAGTCTCAGCCGGCCGTTGAAGCTCGGGTGAGTGAGGTTGAGCTTTGGCTGCCGGAGGCGTGGGTCTTGATTGACCCCTATGGAGACAAGGCACTTGTGCAATAAGGGAGCAAGCAATGACAAGGCACAAATTGACCAAATGCACCTGATGCTTTGATTGATGGTATGGTTCCAGTATCCTGCCTTTGAGACTTTCTGTATACAATGATGTTGATGCCTCGGAGTAGTACGACTGCCATATGTATCTGCCATAATAAAGAGTAGGTACTTAAGTACCTAACCTACTTTCCAGGGCTGCAGACGGACCCCAACCCGAACCCTCCCACGCTGCGGCCCCCTACATGCAGGAGTAGCACAGCACGGTGACATCAACACGCATCATTTCCCATTTCCTGCAGGCCAGACGCGATGGTGCAGCACTAGCCTCCCCCCGCGCCGCAGAGGTCCAATCGCCCAGCGCTGCGTTATTCCAACTGTGCGGGTCGCGGCAAATGCCCCATCCCATGGCCATGCCCCCGTTTCTGCGGGCAAGCTAAGCTGAGCAAGATGAATGGCCAGCACCAAATTTACCACGAATTGGTTCATGAGCCAAAGAACTCCGCGCCGGCGTGCCGGGCTGTCGGACTGCAGTGGACTGGACTGGACTGGACTGGACTGAATTGGATCCAACCCAACGGAATTGCACCCATTCCTTCGTATCTCCGCCGGGCAACTGACAGAGTGCGCTTTATTATTGCGATCATGACTATTGTCATTACTATTGTTGTCGTCACTTGCAGATAGTCTTGTGTTGTGTTCTACTCAGCGCTGGTCCAGAAAGACAGGGCCCCATTTCCAGGCAGGCCGTAGGGAAGATCATGTCACTGTAACATCGTATCGGCCACAAGCCAGCCCAGCCCAGTCCCGGCCAAGCCACACACACTTCAACCACAGCGAAACTAGAACATCCATCCACGTCCCATACCATACCATACCATACCCATACCCATACCCATACCCATACCCATACCCATACCCATACCCGTACTAAACTGGAGCTGGGCACATCACATGCGGTCCCAGTGATCTTCGTCCACATTCCGACATCGCGAGACACTCCTCCTCCTGTACATACGCCTGTACATACGCCTACGCCCTGTTCCCTCGCCCTGGCTCTCGCCCTCTTCCTCCGTCATCCTCCCGAACTCCGACACCAGCTTCTGGGCCTCCTGAACTCCCCGACTCAACCACCCTCCCTCCTCCCGACTCGCCGAACCGAAAGGCACAGAGAGAGACCAATCGCTACCTGATGACTCGTCTCCTCTCTCCATTCTAGATCGCACAGTGTTTGCGCCCGACGAGCCCTCCAGATCCGACCATGGATGACCTCCAAAGAACCGAGTATCCAGCAATGCTGGTAAGCCCACCAACCAGCCCGCACCGATGTGCCGGCTCGCCCACCGCCGTGCTGGCCGGTCGCACCCGGCACCAACCAGCACACCGACAGTCTGCTAACAAAACCTCGTCTGTCCGCGCAGGCAAGCTTGCAACCGGGCCAGGCCGTGCAGGTCGTTAACGATAGGCTGAAGCGGATCGCTAAGGTCAATACCGAGATCGCGGACTGGCTTCAGGTATGACCGCCACAACAACCGCCACGACGCACCCCACACCCACACGAGGGGCCAACCACGCGAGTCGGCTCCAGGGGCTGACAAGCACCATCACAGGAACGAAGGCGGCTCGAGGACCAATATGTTGCTGGGCTCAAGAAGCTGCTGCTGTTCAAGGTGCCCAACGCCTCGTCCGACCTGGGGTGAGTCCCTCCGCCCATCCCCATCCCCCACCCCAACCCTCCCACCCTGCGACCTTCCTTCCATGCATGGCCACGGCAGTGCCGCCGCATTGCGAACATGTCACACGAGAGAGTGCCTAACAATGCGCGCCTCTACTTTGTAGCGTCTTCCAACCCTCCTGGGACAAGATCCTCCACTCCACCGACGCCATCGCCGCATCGCACCACCTCTTCGCCCAACGAGTCGAGAAGGACGTCGAGCAGGACCTGCGCCAGTTCCAGAACCGCAAGGAGTTCCAGAACATGACCACCATGTCGGCGAACCTGTCTGCCATTGCAAAAGAGCTAGAGGACGCCAAGGAGAAGGCCGACAAGCTGACTAGGAAAGGCGGCAAGGCCAGCGCTCTCAAGGTCGACCAGGCCACCGCGAGACTCGAGTCGGCCACTGGACAGTGGGAGTCGCAAGCACCTTTCATCCTCGAAACGTTGCAGGCCCTTGACGAGCAGCGGTGTAACCACCTCCGGGATGTCCTCACTCAGCTCCAGACGCACGAGGTCGATCAGGCCGACAGACTACGGGCTACGGCCAATGATGCGCTCACGACGATCCTCGAGGCAGATACATCCAAGGAGGTAGAAAACTTCGCGACAAGGGCGACAGGCGGCCGGGTAAAACTAGAGAGGAGGACGGGCACCGGCTCCATAGAGAGGATGCCGACTGCGACAAGGCAGTCTTCCGTTGGCAACGTGCAACCACCCTCGACCGCAGACTCTAGTCTCGCTCCGCCTCCACAGACTGCGTCTTCCTTCAATGATGATGATCGGAGTGATCATTCACCGGGCGCCGAGCGATCCGGTGCGTGGCTGCCGTGATGTGTAACCTGTATACCGAAGTGTGACTAACAACAAGCGCAGAAAACAAGCTGAGAAGCCGCATCGGTACTATGCTTGGTCGACGAAGGCAGAGCGTCCACGGTGGTTTTGGGCAGCTCTCACCGGGCAAGAATGCAGGTCCTTTCAACAGGGCGTCCAGCAGTCACGGTCGCCTGTCGCCGCATTCATCTGCGAATAACCTTTCCATCTCGACTGGTAGGCTCAATGCGCTGACAGAAGCCCCCGACACGCCCAGGCTGCCGAAGCCCGAAGCCGCCGATGAAGTAGCAGCTACCAATGGGACACATGCCCAAACCTCCGACGAGAATGTGCCGCCACGGACAGCCATTGTCGGCCTCAATGGGATGACGGCTGAGGAGATATTTGACGCGCCGCCGCCCCCAGGTCCACCCCCATCGCATCTCAACAAGGAAGGCGAACCCGCCAAGGACGAGGACGGATTCACGATACCGCCAGCAGCGAACGACCCCATCTCGCAAGCGCAGAGGGATGCTGCAGATGAGGCGGGAGAGGAGCACGAGCAGTTGTTTAAGCTCAACATCCAGAACAGCCCGATTGCGGAGGAGGACCCAGACGAGTCTAAAGCAGCACAATTGAGCGTCGCGAACACTCTGAGCACGATGCAGATGCCTGCGCGAAGGGCAGGGACCGTCCGCGGCCGACGGGACGTGCGAAATACGATGTACATGCCTTCTCCTCCTGCATTGCCTAGCGCAGAGGCTGCCTCGTCCCTCTCGCCCGGCGAACCGACGCAAAACTTGCCGCCGTCTCCCGCACTGCAGGGCGCAGGCAGCAGCATGAGCTCCAGGCCGTCAGCCATACACACCCTGGCAAGCGAGGCAAGCGTGACTGGTACCAGCGACACGCAATCAGTCAGGAGTGCGACTAGCTTAGGGGGCATTGCACATGGCAAGCATCCAGAGATGACTGCGCCCGGCTTGAACTGCAGCATCGTGGAGACGGTGTCCGCGTCATTTGAGGGTGGTGCGTTGAAATCCGTTCGGATCAATGGGGAGATTGCATTTGCGTACAACGGAGACGGCACAATCTCCGACGGTGAGTCACTTCGTCGCCCACCCTCTATAACAGCAACGTGCTAATCAACGCGGAACAGTCCACGAGGCAATTCGTATCAACAATTTCCCTAGTTTGGAATCTATTGGGCCCAACCGCATCTTTGTATCCAGCACACCCTCACCAGACGAATTCACTCTCGACTTGTCGCATATTCCCAACAAGACGGCTACACCGGGGTTCACTTACCGCGTCCATGCCGAAGAGCCCACCTCGTCCCACCTCGCGAGCCACTGTCCCCTGCTCATTAATCCAGCTTGGAAACCGGCCGGCGACAAGCTCGGGTTGTTGTTGCAGTACAAGCTCAACCCGGATTTCACGCCAAATGATAATAAACCTTTGGTGCTGAAAGGCTTCACCATAATTGCAACCTACGCGAATGCGCGTGCTAGCGGCGTCCAAACGAAGCCCACCGGCACACATCTCAAGGACAAACACCTGGTGTACTGGCGGCTGGGAGACGTCACGCTCCAGCCAGGTGCGGACTGGCAGAAGATCGTCTGCCGGATCATCGGGGCGGAGAATGCGGAGCCGAAGCCGGGCAACGTCGAGGCCAGGTGGGAATACATCAGCTCGGCTACTGCATGGGACGATGAAGAGGACGAGGCCAGCCACAGCGGCGGTATCTCGATAAGTCGAAAGAGGGAGGACAAAGGCAAGGGCAAGGCGACGACCGAAGACGAGAAGAGCGACAGCGAGGACGACCCCTTTGCGGACGAAAGCGCAGCCGTGAGCCCGAGGGTGAAAGACACCAGCGTCAGCTGGCAACTGGTGCCGACCATGAGGAAAATTGTGAGCGGCAAGTACGAGGCAAAGTGAGCGGCGGCCAATGCCGACCGCTACTGGGGAAGATAAAAAGGCAAAAAGCGATGTGACGTTCTGGCGGGGCACGTGGTTTTTTCGACGATAATGGATGTGGTTTGCACATTGCGCACGAACGGCCCGGGGGAAACGAGACCGACCTCAGGGCATGGAGGAGACGACTGCATTTGCGCGGGACGAACGACTTTTCCGGCGCGGACAGGATCTTCTGGCGACGCCGTGACTATACCACCTCTTCGTACCTTTTTCTGACACGTATGTATTTGGTATACCAATCTAACTTTGTAAACTGTACATTTGGGATTATTGTCACGACGTGCGCTGTGAGCCGGTCATTTCAAGTGCAGCGAAACCTGCATGATATTTATTCTTTAATGCGACGTTACAATTCAATCACAACAAATTTGCAAATCGTGGGCTCCGTAATAAAACAAATGGCGACGAATGAAAAATATGCTCCAAAGCAACAGACCAGCTAATGCCCGCTATTCCGATGTCAGCCAACGCCTCTACTTGTCGGCCGCCTCCCTGACCGCCTCGTCGTAGAGCTCCAGTGTCAGGGCCGCCAGGAAGCCCGGCACGCAGTTCTTCTCCGTGACCCAGTACCTGCGCGTGTCGGAGATCTTGAGGGCAAAGGCGCTGCGGGGCCCGCCGCCGACCTTCATGGAGCCGCGCTCGCCGTCGAAGACGATGGAGCGCTCGTGCTCGTCCGTCTCGCTCGGGTAGTAGACGCTCTCGAGGCGCATCTTGTTGCTGGGGATGAAGGTGACGTGCCACCCGAGCAGCTGGAAGACGGCCTCCTTGAACTCGGCCGACTTGTCCGTCCAGACCTCCTTGAGCCGCTGGCACTTCTTGCGCGCCGACGCCGTCTCGTCGCGCGCCGCCTGCAGGTCCCGCTGCAGGGCGATGAGCGTCGACACCGGGACCACCGGGAACCTGCTCGCCTCGCCGTCGTGCACCAGGAGGCGGAGCTCCGCGTTCTCGTTGCGCAGCTCGTCGATGGTCGCCTGCTTGGCGGCTTGGTAGTCGTCGGTCGGGTTGGAGCGCATCTGCAGGATGCGCACGTTGCTGGACTGCTTGGCGGCCGCGAGCTGCTCCCGCGCGACAGAGAGCTCCTTCTGGAGCAGCTTGTGCTTTGTTTCAAGCGACGAGAAATCGTCCTGGAGTTTGCGGTTCTTGCGCGCAAGTTGGCCGAGCTGTTCCTGGCGTTGTTGAGACTCGGCCGTCTCGTCTGGGGAGAATGGTCGTTTCACTCCTGCAGTGGCTGCCATGGCGCTGGTGGATGACTCGGCTGATCGCAGCTCAGCTTCGAGGTTAGTGACTTCGGCCTTGTACTTGTCAACAAGTGATTCGAGTTCCTGGATTCGTTGGGCTTTCGTTTCGTCGTATGCTTCGGGTTGGAGTGTCATGTCTTCGCTGTCGTAGGATTTAAGCTGTGCCCGCAGAAATTCAACCTCTTTCTCGGCGAGTGCGCGCTGGCGATCGAATCGTTGGCGAGCCTTGTCAGATGTGACATTAAGGGAATTTGTTTTGAGCTGCTCAATCTGGGCAGCCAGGCTCGCCTTCTCATCCTCAAGCTCCTTGATAAGGGCGTCCCTCTCCGCAACCTGGGGCTGAACCGCGCCGAGCTTCTCCAGAAGCGAGGCAGAGCTGAGACGTTCCTGCACCAGCGCCCGAGCCATGGCCTCGGGCGAGTCGAACTCAGCCTGGCCCTCGTGCTCCAGATAGGCAGCCCAGGCCAGACGCTCTGCCGCCAGGCGTTCTCTCTGCACACGCTCCTCGCCCAATTCTGCCCTCACGTCTTCAAGAGCGTCCAGCTTCCTCAGAAGAGTGGCCTTCTCCTCCTCGACGATCTCCACAGCCTTGTGAGTCTGTCGGAGACGCTTGAGCTCGACCAATTGCCTTTCGTTTGTCGCCTCGAGGTGGCGAATGTGCTGCACCTGCTCGGAGAGCTCCCGCCGTATGATTGCCATGGTGTCGGCGTCGCCGGTGTGGGCCTTTAACCGCAAGACCTCGGCCTCGAACTCCCCGATGATATTATCCTTGCCCGCCAGCTGCTCTTGGGCGCTGTGCAGGGCTTCCTCCCTTGCTTGCCCATCCTGCTCTAGTTTCGTGATATGGTTGTTCGCCGTCTGGATCTGGGTTTGCAAATCTGCAACCTTCCTCTCTTCCAGCCGGGCCTGCTCGTCTCTGGCAGCGCTGAGGTCCTCGATCTGCTCCCTTAGGAGCCGGGACTCGTCTTCGGCGGCCTTTGCGCGCCTGTCGGCTTCAGCCTTCTGACTGTCCTGGGTTTCGCGGAGCTCCTGCAGCTCCTGTTGCAAACGTTCGACATGCCTCAGCGCGGCGTGGGCCTCACTCTCTGCGGCTTGCCGCTTCTTGAACTCGTCATCGGCCAGCGCCCTCGCTTTCCGGAGCTCGTTCTCCTGCTGGACGCGCGCGATCTCCTGGTCGGCTTCGATGGTGTTGATGGTGTACCGCAAGGTGCCGAGATCAGCTTTCAGCTGCTCTATCTGTCGCCTCTGGGCCTCATACTCGTCTGCGTCGGGAGGCGCGACATTTTCCTTAGAAGAGTCGTGCGAGACGGCTCGTGGGATTGTGGGGGAAGTTGTGGACTGGCGCGACCGTGACATGGACCCGGAACGCGATTTCGACTGTAGCTTGGCTCCCTCAGAAAGAAGGTTGTATGATGGCTGAGTGCCATTGCCACGTATGGCATTCAACTATGTGAGGACCGAGGACTTGGTCAGCTTGATTTGCAGCAGTCGCAACGTGAGGCGCGTCGGAAGGCGACACCGCTTACCCTCGATTCCCGCAGGGAGGTCTGCGGCCTGGGCAGGCTGGAGGTTGTGGTTCGAAAAGGGTTGCTATTGCTCGACACAGACGCTCGCCTTGACCCAGGGGCGGACGCTGGGCCGTCACTCCCAGGACCTTGTGGCGTGCGAGGTAACATGGCAGCAGCATGTGGGCACCGTCTGCATGTGAGCAACGGTGGTCAGGACGAGGAATTGTATCAAAGTTGGTCGTCTTTGTTGATGCTCGTCAGGTCCGCTCAGACGCTAGGCGCTTGGTGCTACTCCAGTTGGCCGGGTTGCCAGGCTGCTGGTCTCGGCAGGGGGGGGGGTACATCTGTGGGGTGATATTCTCCAACCAGGCCTTGGTGGGATAGCAGCCAAACTTGTGCCCCGAGAACGTGAATCCTCTAGAGAGGTGCTCAGTTGAGAGTCCAAACGGTGCAACAAGGAGATCAATTCTCGGATCATATCCGGACCATCATTCAATCCCCAAGACTGTTTCCCATACGTAGTGCCTCAAGTCTGAGAGCAATATGTATGCAGGATATGCAAGATTGGCATCATACGCTGGAAATATACTTTTGGTTGTTTTGGTGGTCAAGGTCCAGTACCACAAGTTCCCAAGTCTATTAGACGTGAGCGTCAAAGAAGCAATGCACTCCCTTAGCTTCCTTGGCAACATGTACTGATGGCATGTGGGTGTTGATATAAGTTCTCTCGGTCTTTTCCCAATCCCTGCTGAATTGAAATATATCAACCATGTGCAGGACACTCTTTGAATCAAGATCTTGCTTCCGGCCTCAGTCTCCCCGTCTTTGTCGTCATATAGTGTGTTTTCACCTCCGAGAATATACTCCTTCCTTGTTGATGATCTACAGCACTAAGCCTAGACTCAAAACACTTCGTACACGGGCCGGACGGTTCAGGTTAGGCTGACATGGCTGACATCGTGTCCACCTGTTCACCTCTTGGATGTCGGCCATTGCCTCTCTGCCTTGATTCTCTGTCTGGACCGAGGACCCGCCTCACCCAGCCCCGAACAGCCCCACACGCGGTGACGAGGCTCGGGGGTGTTAGTAGTGTTGACCTGCCTAGGCCGATAGGCAGGATAGGTACCACCCTCTTCAACTCCGGCTGTGCTACCGAAAGCTTAAGCTCAACCCCCGGCCTGTTCTAGAAGGGAGCCCTCGCAGCAAAGCTTCCCTCCACACCCTCAATTTCATCCCACCCCGAGACATGGAAAGACCCACAAGGTGATCTCTCTGCGGCATTGGCTGCCATCCATTCATTCCTGCTTTCCCTCCTCAACACCACACTCCTTGGCCGGCACACATTGCTCTCGTTGAACCCTCCCCTGGCAACCCGGAAAAGGCGGCAGCAATGGCGACGCTGCGACTTCTGGTAAGCTCCGAAGGCACACCGGGTTGTCCGTTGGGAGACGTCATAGCCCACCGGTGCCCACCGGTGCCCCAAACGGGTGCAATCGAGTCTGAGCTGACCGTCGCCGCTCTCCTGTAGGTGCGCAGCACATCGGCGCGACCCGTGCTTCTCTCGAGAGCTCAACAGCACCCCTACCGTCGACTCCAAGCCATTTCTGCCGCCCACCGTTCCTTGAGTGCGAGCAGCTACCTGCGAGACGGCCGTGAGAAGACCAAGACTGATGGCGAGGCCAAGTCGCTCCTGGACGCCGTGGAGCAGGGCACCGGTCAGGGTGTCAAGGGTGAAGACAACGGTGGCGCCAAAGTGACAAGCGCTACCGCCGGCAAACCGTCCCTGACCTCCAAGATCGAGAGGACCGGCGGCTCGAGCTCGTCTGCCAACTCCTCGTTTGACGACATCGACGAGGACTGGGAGGCCAATCCCAACTGGAACATCAAGAACTTCAAGGAGCTCCCGCACGAGAACTTTGGCGTCAACCAGCACATCGTCATCAACGCCGAGTTCAAGGAGGTCTTGCGCCAGATCCCCTGGCAGTTCCGCGCCCCAGTCCGCTACTGCTTCGCATACGGCTCCGGCGTCTTCCCGCAGAGTAAACCTGACGGCCGCGTTGCCTCCCCCGAGGAGGTCGCACGCGTCCACCCCAAGGCGCCCCCTGCTGTTCAGAAGGCCCAGAATGGGACCCCAAAGATGATCGATTTCATCTTCGGCGTGACCTTCACCCAGCATTGGCACAGCCTGAATATCAACCAGCACCGGGATCACTACAGCGCGCTGGCTAGCTTGGGCTCTGGTGCCGTGTCGTATGTGCAGGACAAGATGGGCGCCGGCGTGTACTTCAACACGCACGTCGTCGTGAATGGCATCCTCATCAAGTATGGCGTAGTCAACATCGATACCCTGTGCCACGACCTGACTGAATGGGACACGCTGTATCTGGCCGGGCGCCTGCACAAGCCCGTCAAGATCCTGCGCGATGATGCACGCGTGCGCCTCGCCAACCAGATCAACCTGCTCTCCGCGCTGCGCACCGCCCTGCTGCTGCTTCCGGAGCGCTTCACGGAGCGCGAGTTGTACAACACCATCGCTGGCATCAGCTACCTCGGAGACCCGCGCATGACGCTGCCCACTGAGGACCCTCAGAAGGTCAGCAACATCGTAGGAAACAACATACCCAACTTCCGGCGCCTGTACACTCCTCTGATCGAGAACCTGTCCAACGTCGCGTTCGACGACCCGCGCTGCACCGAGCCCCACTGGGGCTGGGACGAGGGCGCGAACCTGAAGCTCCAGCAGGACATGGACCCCATCAAGCGCGGCAACATGGTCCGCAGGCTCCCCAAGGCATTCCGCTCGCGGCTGTACTTCCAGTACCAGAAGAAGTTCGCCATCCCGCAGCTCGAGTTCGACGAGATGATGGCGGCCGATGCGTCGTCGTCGTCCAAAAAGCGACTTGCTGGCGGCGGGTTCGAGACCAGAATTGCGCAGGACGACCCGGCGGAGCTTAGGAAGCACGTCCGGCGCGTCATCAAGCAGACGATCGGATGGCCCAGCACCACGCAGAGCCTCAAGGGCCTGCTGACGGGCGGGGTGAGGAAGAGCTTCGGATACGTGTGGGAGAAGATCGAGAAGTACCGCGCCGGCCAGAAGAAGGCAGTATCGCCGTCGACTGAGGGGGCGGGCGAGAAGAAGGACGCGGACAAGGCCAAGCAGACCAGTTCACAGCCAAAGGCTGACAAGACGGAGAAGAAGGAGTGATTGACCGCAGGGTAAGCCCAGCGACTGCAAGGAAGAAAAAACACGGGCTGAAGCTCGGGACCTGCGTGTTTCCAAGTTTCTACGATTTGATGCTGGCAAAGTTCGGAGGGGCAGAATTGTGACCATTCCAACCCCCCCCNNNCACGGCCCCGGGCTGAGCTGAGCAAGCGAGTCACAGAGAAGGTCAACCAAGCCTCTATTCACTACTGGCCATTTGGCCAAGGCATCTGCAGCCTCTTAAGCTGTGAGCGCTGGTTCGACGGCAAAACGGACGGCAAATTGTTACCCCTTCACACCAAAACAGCGGTTTCTTTTGTTCCGCGGAGGGCGTCGTCACCAGATGGCCTTTGCAAGACAGCGAGGGCAGGTGGTTATTCTGTACGGATTGGGTGGGAACGGACAGCGGCCTGCGAGAGTTTTCAGGGATGAATGCTCGTGGCTGTTCGATGTGGGCCGAAGCCCAAGTGAGCCTTGCTCCAACTGGAAGTAGGCAGGCAGTCGTGCGCCATGACGCCCATGACGCCCATGACGCCAGAACGCGGCTGTCCTGCGCAAAGCCTCTGTTGAGGCACACATCAAAGATCAAGGCCGGAGAAAATGTAACAAAAATAGCTAGCTTGGGGCTAGCCATTACAAAATCGAAACTTCTCAAAAACACTCTCGGCACTTTAAGTGACATGCGTGATCGTGAGTTTCCCCGCAAGAGACGCAGAGATGCAGAGATGCAGAGGTAAACCAGCCTCGAAGGTGGGATTCAATAAACACAATGTAGAAGTAGTAGAACGCTTCGCTAAAATACATCAGGTATCTAATTGGAGCCAATGGGCCCCTCAACATGCAAGGAAATATGGACCATTCAAACATGTGTCCTCACCCCGTGCCCTGACCACTCGCCAGCGGTGATGGATGGAATCTGCCCTGCCCTTGCCCCTCGAGTTCGTCAATCTTGTCTCGGGCCATTTAAAGACGGCGCAGGTGGCAGCAGAAGCCCAGGGTGAATGGCAACGATCATTTGATTGGGTTGGCGAGGGGGGCATCACAGCGTCAGCGCCGCCCCGATCTCCCTCAGAAGCATCTGTTGTGACGGTGTGATCTCGCTGGCGTGCGGGCCAAAGTCGCTGCTGCGCCCCTGGCTGGGTCCGGTGGGGCCATCCTCGCCGCCAGTGAAGGGCAAGGGCCAGCTGTACTCGCTCTTGTCGGACGAGGAGGAGAAGCTGCTCCCCGACGGCTGCTTGGCGCGGTGGCCGAAGTAGGAGGACTTGCTGGCCCTCCGGCGAGGGGGGTTGCGGCCGCTTGGGCCGGTCTGGTGGGCCATCTTGGAGATATCGTGCTTGGAGTCCGTGCTGGGCCCGTTGTTGAGCTTGTGCTCGCTGCCGTAGGCGGTGTTGGTGGTTTTCATGTAAAAGGAATCCATTTTTGGGTGGGGTTCGAGGGCTGAAATTTTCCTTTGTTGCAGATGGAGACAGTGGGCGATGGAAGCGTCTAGACTCTGGGCGAGTGCGCAGGATGGTGTTGTTGAGAGGCGGCGGTGTGGGTGTGAGCTTGTTGGCAGGTGTTTGAGGTGATGATGCAGAGATGCTTGGGGAGTTAGCCACGCGGTCTCGACCGCTTCCTTTATATCTCGAGGAGGCCTTCACTTGAAGGTCCCGATATCACCCCGAAGATGACTTCATGTCCACTTGAGTGCATATTCGAAAAGGGCACCAGGTCCGGAACACCACGTCGTACGTTCCCCTGGGCCCTTGTTCGGCCACATCATGACTCCCCTCTTCTCCGCGTAAGGGGGGTATGCGCGCGGCAACGCGAAGACATTGGCGAGAGCGCTTGGGTTGGTATCCACATGCCTTGGGCCAAAGGCAACCGGGGACTGCAGCACGGGCTCCCGTCGTCAAGGCAGCTCTGCCCCAGCCCGAAGGCATCCAGGAGAGTCCAGGGATGTTGCCTTGGTCCTCATGGCCTTCTGGGGCCTCAGGCCAAGTCCACGGACGAGGCGAAATCGTACCAACCCCAGCATGGCGAGTAGCGAGGTCGTATTGGGACCTGGAAGACGGTCACTGTGGGGGTGAACCGGAAGTCGAGGGCATGAGATCAGGAACGACTTGGCCAGAATCAGGGTCCTGGACTCGCTTCAGGACACCAGGACAAGCTTCATTGGACTGGAATGACGTCTCCGGGCCATCTGCCAGGGCCAAAGCCAGGGTTCACTGCAACTGAGGGTCCAAGGCCACCGCGGCCGGCAGCGTCCTCAGCTTATCGATAGGCCTATCTTATCTGACGCAGCCTCCCCCCTCCAGTCAATGCTCGACACAGCCTCCCTTTACTCCCCACTGTGGCCTCCTTGCTTCGTCCCTGGTTACTGTCATCTGTCATGCGCCTCTTGTTAACGAATGGATGGACAGCAAACGTAATTCCTCGAGCCAGCCAGTTGTCTTACGTCCAGCTGCAGTCTTACGTCCAGATGCAGCAGGATTGTTTATTGGACTCAGATGACTTATCCTGCGACATCCGTCTCCCGGGCTGTAGCCTCCGCCACAGCCTGGAGCCCGTGCAATCCTGCCGCGATGGCCTTGGAAGCCCACTCAGCCATATACGACTCCCTGTACGCCTCCTGACCATGTCCAGTCATCTCCTCATGTCATCCAACGGGAGGCCCAGCCCCCCGACCTGATGGGCATACGTCACAGGGTGCCGGGGTTCGTTTCTCGAGCACATGTTGCACAATGCCGCAGACTGAGCTGTGCATATACACACGGAGCCCAAGGAACCCTCGGTGTGTGTGCACGTGGGCGTGGTCCAGAGGCGGTGCGAGTGGCCTGCCAGGGCGTTCATCCAGTCTGTCTCTGCCGCCCAGTCGTCCACGGTGTCCTCGCCCTCGTCCTCGCGGATGACGGCTGACCGGCGATGGATCCACGCCTGTGAGGCCGCACTGCTGCCTCACGCTCTACAGGAAGCGCTTGTTGGTCCACTTGGATGCGACTTGGCTGTGTGAGCTGTCCATTGGAGGGCACGCTTCTCTGCCTAACAAGGCGGGGAACGCGGTGCGGCCCGGCTTAAACAGCGATACGCCCAAAGAGGATACGCAGTGGACCGTGCTGCGGCGTGCCAGGCACATGCGGGTCAGGTAAATTGTCGAGAGACCATTGGTGATCTTGATGTCGCGGCAGAGTTCCAGATGGTATCAGGGTCCTGGCATGAATTGATAGGTGTGCGAAGTCCCTCGCAGAAGTGGGCTCGGCCTCGTAGTCATCTTGCCAACATCGTCAGTAACCTACCCCAGGTGCTCCGAGTAGCTCCCAGACGTGGGATGGTATTCCGTTGTCACCCCTGACTGTGACTGGATGGATCTCAAGACCTCAAAAGACGGCGTCGGCTGCTTGGTGGTAGACTGCCGTTCAGATGGGGTCAGATCTCCTTGGTACAGTAGTGGTCTGCTACTGTTCCTTTCCAAGGACTTCGTTTGGTAGTTGACAAAGAATGAGAAGCCGGGGTCCTTGCAACACCTTGGTCTCTCGTCAGCCATCGCTATGATAGATTCTCAGGGGCCTTGCTGGGGGACACCTCAGGTCTATGCCAAGCATTCCGGACCGCGTGCTTTGATGCCCTGTGCGGAAAGCTGGTGGAGCTTTTTATCTGAGAGGTGCATGAAAGCCATCTTGGAGACTGAGCTCAATGACATTGTTGGATTTTCTCTCCATGTACCTAGCCAGCACCAATGAAGCTGCCAGCATTCAGAGCCTGTCAACTTCGTCATACGTTAGCAGGCCTTCATACTGGAGGAGCGATACTTTTCAGAAGTCCTCAAATTTCTGTTCGCAGAGATGGCGCGTTGGAAGACCAAGCAACAAATCCACTTGCGGAACTGGTCAGACAATCCTTCCTGCAACTCACCGGCACGGCGCGCATGAAAGTTTGTTTCCTCGAGACTGCCCACTAAGATGCAATTGGTCGATAAGAAGGAAATGTGAAAGGGGAGAGGCTGCTCAGGTGATGGTCGAACACACGGTGATACCTATAGATTCCTACTTTGGGGGACCTTGCTGCGGGCGAGGTCGTCAAAAATCAACAAAATTCCTGCATTAACGGATGTTCAAGACAGGAGTTGCATCTAAGATGTGCTTGGTTGATCACATAGGTGCCACCAGGGTAGTCAGGTAGAGATGATTAAGGACCCGAGTAAGCTCGAATGGTTTTTTAACTCCCGCCAGAGAGCGTAAAATACAAGTACTCTAACTCCTGGGTAGATTCACAGGAACCAGGCCAACTCTTTCTCAGTGTGTATCAAGTGTCTTGCAGGGCCTTGGGAGGAAGCGGTAGAAGCACCAGGAATGTGACTCGTGGCATTACGACCAAGATTTGAAAGAACGCCATTGCCACTGATGGAAACTTTCCATCAGCACCCTTAAATGACCCTATCAGACTATTTGAAGGCTGCTGCGGAGGCATGCTTTAGTGCCCAGTTTTAGCGATGCCGTGCGAAGACTCCATGTACCTTAGGTACTTAGTAGGCATCCTCTGGGCCCAGTGCAATATCTCTTTTCTAGAACTAAAGCATCATCATACTATAAAAGATCGCAAATGTAAGTACCGCGACCTGCAAGACACTGCTGGATAAATCTTGCAATTTAAAGAATAATTACACCATTGACACTAGGGCAGATCCCGACATGCAACCATGGTTCTCTACTTGGATAGGTCTTTGCGTTGGACCTCTCCCACCAGCTGACAGGACTTAATGACTTTGATTCTCGTTTTTTTTTTCACTCGTCACTGTCGCTTCAGCCTTCACCAGCCAAAACTCCTGGATAGCCTTACTCATGAGGTATACCTACCTACCTAGGTAGGTACTCGGTATAGTCCTTGGTCATTCGTCCATGGACCAGAAAAGAGAACAACCAAGAGTGCCTGTGGTGGTTTCTTGAATTCCAAGGTTCTTTCTGGCACCCAACCAAATGCTACTACAGCAATTGGACGAGAATATCAATAGGGTTCACAGGAGTGGAGCATCACGTTACCACCGCCCTCGGCCTATTCTTTCCATTCCCAACCTACCTATATGCACTCTTCTAGGATACCCAGGTCATGAGGGCGAAAAGTCAAGATTTGAAAATCCAGCCTACCTATGCAGAATTGCCTTGTGGGCCCTCGGGCAGCATTTCTGAATGCAGCTTCGGTGAGGCAATAAATAACCTCCTCCAAGCGATGATATCCGGCTCGGAAGCAACCGATGCGGCACTCGCACTTGTTGGGGAGTTCCGAGCGACTGGAAGAATTGCTAGGCAGTCTCACTTGCAGCTTTTACTTACACCGCAGCGCAGTAAGCTGCAAGCAGCCGGGTGTGGGACGTCCACTTAAGGTTACAGTTCCATACCTAGGTACACAACATCCACTGACGGCAGTTCAGCGACCCCCTGACACTCAATCCGGGTCTACACACCTTGCAGGAGAGGCTAAGATGCGGTGCGAGGAGGGCCAAGCATTGCATGCAAGTAGTCATCAACGTCGGGTGGAGTGCAAATAGACTTTTGGTCGACATGGTCTTCACCAGCCTCATCCGCACCGTCAACGCCCCAGGTGCCTCTTCTCCTTATAAGTTGACACAACTTGGCGGCTCCGCCACCGACTCTCGAGGCTCTTGGGGCAAGCCCTGGTGAATGGTTCTGCCCCGGAAGGTCATGTGTTCAAGGCCAGCCTAGGGCTCTGATGGTTGGACGAGGCAGCGCATAGGCGCCTGCCCGACGCAGCCTCATTGGCAGGCTCACAACGAGAATCCTCCAGCCCTGTTGGGCGCGGCGACACAGCGGGAGGGGGTGAGGTGGTTCCAGACCGCGGAACAAATCCTCCTGGGATATGGTAGCTCAGAGATTGCTTGGCGATCGATTAAGGGCGCACAGAAAAGTTGTCTGAGCCTAATCCGGGTGTCATTTGCCAGCATCTCGGGTCGTATGAGACAACATTTGAGATGCCGAGCAGCGAACGGCAGGAAAGCATTACGAAACTCGATGGCGACCATGACCTCAAGCTATTGCCGCTCCCCGGAATCAACAGCTGCCCACTGACACAGTCGTTACGTGGACCCGCCGCCCACTATCGCGGACATCATCTCCGCATAAGCGAGACAATGGTTACACGCTCTGCTCGGCATCCCCGCCTGTGCTGCCCCTGAATATCTGGATTTTGAGAGGGACACTTCGCGTCAACTTGTATCGATGCCGGCTGCCTGCACATGACGATGCTGTGCAAGAATATGTGTGACGGTCGCTCATGAGGCGCTGCTGCTAAAGACACTGCGCGGATCATGGCAGCTTTTGACAACAACCTCAGGGCATTGGAAGCAACGAGTGAGGTCCCAAAGCCTCTCGGTATTCGTGATTGATGGCAGAAAACAGTCCGGGAAGCGGAACCCAAGACCGGGAACATGCACCCACATGAGGACTTGAGGCTGTGTCTGTGGCTGGCAGCTGCCTCGAAAGCAAGGGCTTCAGGACTTCAGGAGATGACAGCTACGGATGGACTCGCTGAGGAGGCTGACGCCACGTCGCACACCACGATATTCTCTCCGGGAGGCCATCATTCTGGCGAAAATTTAGCCTCCACAGAATGAAAGCCACGATGGATGGGGTTCCTGCCCACATGGATCATCTGTGGAAGATTGACGACGGTCCTCGTCGTTTACGGCTTGAGCCACATCACTGGTAGCTGGATGGGAGTACTGATGGTGGAACAAGGCTTCTGGAAGATCCGAAAGACCGGCGATCGAGGTCGAGGTCGCGCCTCGACTGCTGCTTGTGGCTGGTTCTATACGTACGGGTGTGCGTTATGTGTCTGTTTCGAGCCTGTGTATCCTACGGAGCCATGGAGCCGTTCTGTGGACATCCTGGGCACTCTCGCAATCAATATTGGTGGCAGAAGGATGGGTCACCATTGTACTGCTCCGGAAGGACACCCGCCCCCTCGCGAATATCCGGGCAATCAGGGAACAACATTGATGAGGATCCCACGAAGGGGCTTGCAATCAAGTCCAGGGCATCCAGATGTCGGCGCACACGTGCTCCCGGCCGGCTCGCCCACTGCTGGGGTGCTGTATCGGAATAGGAACATGTTGAGGCAAGAAGACGGATCCTCGGCGCCTTCCGATCGGGTATACGCTGTGTGATCGCGAGAGGAACAAACATGCAGGCAATTGCTACCAAGCATCAAGTGACGCCTGGTCGGGTCTCGCATCACGGTGGGCTGCAGCACGCTGCTAACATGTCTTGGAGGGTCAAGCGGGCATTCTTGTCGTCGCAGTCGTTAGTGTCAGACCCAAAGGCTGTGCTCAAGTGCTTGTGGAGCGTGTACAGGTGTCTCGTTGGTCTCGTTGGTCTCGATGAGTGGTCTCGACAGATGGTCTCGGGCTGTGTTCCCGCAATGTGCTGTCACTCAGCTTGTCTCGCGATGCTCGCACCATCACACACCTGCACGCACGTGCACATGCCCTGTGTAGGTAGTTACTTGGTATCTCATCCACCAACCCACCTGGGCAGCCGGTCAGGTGTGTGATGATGCCAGCGGGTATCCAGACGGGCATGGTATCGTGAGAAATTGCATCAAGTGGAACAGTGTAGTGGTGCGGAGATGGAGTAAAGGGCTGGGTAACTTGAGAGCCCTTCTCCTCCTTCCAATGCGGTGGGACTGTGGGATTGTTGTGCTATTCCTGCCTCATCGGGATCTGCCTCTCGTTCCTGCACTTCTTAGCTGCGTGGAATTAATGTCGTGCCTCCCTCACAAGTGCACTCTGCCTCACCCGCAGGGCAACATCCCACCTCTCTTCTGCCGATGCCGTTTGGGCTTTTTATCACCGGAAACATCTCCCCGTCTCCCCCCCCTCCTTTCTCACACTCGCATCTTCTCCAGGAACCCAACAGCCAGAAGTGTCTGTTCTCTGTTCTCTCTTCTCTCTCTCTCTTCTCTGACATTTTGGCCTGATCTTCTGTCCTCGGCACCCCTAATAAGTATCTCAATCAAGTTGGAAGCCAACACACATCCCGTCAGCATCAGAGTCGGTCACTCTGCAGTGGACCATCTCTTGCCCCTTGTTCTCATTTGAGCCACCAATATACAACCCAGTCCACGATTCTCCCAAGCAGCCCAGAAACAATGCCTCCCCGTCCTTGGCAAAGGGGGTCTGGGACTGGCCCCGACTCTAATGGAGAAGCTCTTCTCTCGCAGCCTCTGGGTCAGCGCTTTTCTCCTCCAGTCAAAGCCCACATGGCCGCCGCCAGTAGCGAGTTTATTGGAACCTTTCTCTTCCTCCTGGTGAGACTCTCCGTGGCGCCTTGCCATTTCCCTGTCTTGCCTTCACGCCGCGCTGAGAATTGACTTCGCCTAGTTCGCGCTTGGTGCCACCCACGCCGTTAACACGAGCCCTTCAGCCCTTGGTGGGGTTATGGACATCGCCAAGCTGCTATACATCTCCTTGGCCTTCGGGATTTCCTTGGCTGTCAACGTCTGGTGAGCAGTTCTGCCCCGGTCTCTCCCGCCCAAAGGCAGCGTCCCACTATTGGGGGGACACTCTCCAGGATGAATAGCCTGTGCGTCCCAACAGAAGATTTGCTGACAAGACTGACGTCTTGATGCAGGGCGTTCTTCCGCATTGAGGGCGGCATGTTCAACCCCGCCGTCGCCATTGCCATGTTTGCCACTGGCGGTATTGGCCCACTGAGGCTGGGCCTGGTCGTCGTCGCCCAGTTGCTTGGTAGCATTGCTGCCTCCGCTCTTGTCCTTGGTCTCCTGCCTGGCGAAAGCATTGCTGCTACGACTGATCTCGCTGACGACACATCCGTCGTTCGTGGCGTCTTCATAGAGGCTTTTCTGACTTTCGAACTGGTCTTTGTCATCTTCATGCTTGCCACCGAGAAGCATCGGGCGACCGCTGTCGCTCCGGTTGGCATTGGATTGGCCCTGTTCATTGCCGAACTCGTGTGCGTGCAACCAACTACTTGCTGTAAGCTTTCAGCTGACATATATGTTTACAGAGGTGTCCGGTACACCGGTGGTAGCCTGAACCCTGCGCGGTCTTTCGGTCCTGAACTCGTCACCAAGGCGGGCTTCCCTGGCTACCATTGGATCTATTGGCTCGGTCCGATCCTTGGCGCCTTGCTCGCAGCCGGATTATACAAATTTGTCAAGGCAATGGAGTTCGATGAGGTCTCCCCCAACATTGATGAGCCAGCCCCCAAGAAATCCGGCCCACCAGCAGAACGCAGTGTGGTCCACCACGAGGAGGGTGAAGCAGCTTGAGAGCTGGGGTCGAAGCGTTATCTTTCTGTGGTTTCTGCGGACAATTTTGATGGTTTTGGTCTTTTCTATCCTGGCGGTGCTTTATTGTGGTAGGGAGGGAGCATTCCTTCTTTCTCACACTATCTCACGACTAGACGACACGTAATGGCGGGTGTTCGTCATGAATGTGGGCGAGGATGAATTTTACGCACTAGGTCGGCGGATGGTCCCGACATCTTAGTATCCTTGGGGTTTTTTGGGGGGTTGTCTTTTTGATTGCCATCTGGCTTTTATACCCAGTACCTGAACATACTCATATCGCCAAATCAACAACAGCCTTGCTATTCTCAGTACAAATCCTTCACCTTCTCGGTGTCTCTAGCCTGTGCTGTGCCATCAACACCTACACTCAATGCTCTATTTTCCTCAAACTCCCTGGCGGTGCTCTCCGCCTTCGCCCTTAGAATTTCCCAGGCCACTGCACCAAGAGGAACCCTGATGGGAACTGGTGTGCCTCGGGATGCCATCTCATAGATGGCTTTGGACATGGCTTCGGGTGTCGACCAAGACTTGCGAGATTCGGGGTTGTCCACATAGGCTGCGAGCATCCGAGCCGGACTGCCCGGCGCGTCATAAGCAGGGTGTTTGGCCAGTGTTAACATGCTGGATGTTGCGTAATTGGTGACGATGCCGCCGGGCTCGGCCACGGTGAAGTGGACTGTTTTCCTTGTTAGTGGGTCAAGGGCTTCAGAAGACAAGGTTCTCAAGTCACCGGAAAGACTCTGTACTTACCGTTCCATTCCGGCCTCACCTCGCGCCTGACACTCTCGGTAAAACCTTCGAGGGCAAACTTAGCAGCGTGATAGTAGGCGTTGCCGGGAAAGGCCATGAACCCGCCCATGGAAGAGATCTGAATCACGAGCCCCCCCTGCTTGCCGCCGTTTCTCGCGTTGTTCTCGCGCATGATGCGCATCGCGTGGAGGGTCATGGTCGCAGCCCCCCAGAAATCGGTTTCCATCACGCCGCGCGCCTTGGAATGCTCCTCGTCTGACGAATGTGGCACCCCGGGGGAGTAGGGCAGGGAGGACTCTGTGTCGCCCATCAACCCGTAGCCGGCGTTGTTCACTAAGGGATGCTGTAAGAATCTGACTGTAGGGCAAGTGCTCTGCTGTTCCTACCGAGGACATCGATGCGGCCGAAGCCAGGGTGCTTGAGGACGGAGTCGAGGGCCGAAGTGATGGACTTTGTTGAAGTGACGTCCAGCGGCACCACCAGCATGCGGGGATTCGAAGGAAGGGCGTCCTTGAGCCTGGACGGGTTGCGGGCCGTGGCAACGATACGGTGCGTTGGGTGGGCGGCGATGAGCTGGGCCAAGGACAGGCCCAGGCCGGAGGAGCAGCCGGTGATGAGCCAGACCGCATCGGATGGGAGGGCGTATCCGGCGATGTTATTGCCCGGGGTGGCCACTTCAGAAAGACTTGCAGATGGTGCGGCGGCCATTGTGTGTGAGCAGAACTATCTCATGCAAGAGGGACCAAGAGGGTAATGAATGCTGGAGTGGTGCTGAAGTCGGGCTTGATGATGTCCTTTGCCCCTCTGAAAATACATGAGGGCCATTCTTGGTCTTTTATAGTTTCCGACCACGTTGTTTTACAACTTGACGAGGACCATTTGGAATGGTCGAACCTGACGGCGTTGGTATTGGCCCATATCGTCAAATGCGGCCGATCCGCAGCGCATCGTGGGACCGCGGAGGGGTTGCCGCTTGGATGGAGCTCCAACAGAACAACCCCCGAATTTGGTTGAGATAACTAAGACCATGTTCATTTCGAGGGCTCAACGCGCGGTTCTCACCCGCTCGAGACGGCCGCCGGCCGCCGCGGGTGGAAACCGGCCCTCGCGGACTTGTCTGCCGTAACGCCGTGCGGCCGCAGATGCCGCTCCGGATGAGATGACGGCTCCACAGCCACAACCGCCCTTTTTTGTCCACTTGGTACCGCAGCGGCTGCATCAGCGGTGGCGGCTTGTCTGATGCTGCACATATGGATTGTCACTGAGTACCTAGGTAACAACCCCCGGCACAATGATTATTTGTAAACAATCTGTTCCCTTCCAAAGTACACAGTCAAAGTGACCTGTCGGGACCAAGAACCGAGCAGGTCAAAGTGGCTCTGACTCGGTGAGGCTCTACATGGAGATGGTGTCTGGTTTATAAATGAAGAACGTGGAGTGATTACGAATACAGGAAGCAACATCATAACAAACTGCACGGGTAAGTTCAACAGTTCGGAAGAGGGTCTTGTGCTGCTATTGATATCCTCACTGGCAGGCGCTATGCGTGTGTACCCGATCCAACGCAGTATGGTACTGGATAAGAAGTGCTGTTGCAGAGCCTAATGGGTCCAGTCACCCACTCCATGTTGCTGTACTCCTGCGAGGAATACGTGGTCGTCTGCCACGGCTCATAGTTCGGAGAGTCTACGCACCCGGTGATGTAGTTCCCCGTGACACGACGGACATATGGGTTGCTGATGACGAGCCCGTACTGCCCTTCGGGCACATAGAAGGTAAAGGTCTGGTCATCGCTTGTCGTCCAAGTCCACGTCCCTTTACCAGGCATTTCGATGCCTAGCAACTTCTCCAAGAAACTTCTTGAGATGGCGTTGTTCCCCTGATGTTTGTAAGCCATGATCGCCCAGACACTTAAGATCCCGAGGAGAAGGCTTGAGAGCACGTACGTAGGCACTGTTTGCGACGGAATATCCTTTGGTCACTGCCACTGTGGCGCTTGAGGAGCCAGTGTTACCGATCACCGGCGACATCGCGACGTCCCAGTCGTTGAAGTTTGTGTCCTGTGGTAGATAAAATCAGCCAACGCTAAGTGAGAGCATAGAGAGCTGTGGAACAGACATGGCCCGACGACTTGTTGGCCGAAAGATACATCTGGCGTCGGGTTGGGGGCCTCTTGTGGAGTTGAATCAATACAAATATGCCCACTCACCGACAAAACTTGATACTCTTCACTCTCGTCACATCGGCGTTGCTTTGAGTGCCTTTCTTGAGGAGCAGTGATGTGGACGGGGTCGGCCCTTTTGCGTTGCAGAGTCTTGCGTGCCTCCTTGAGCTCGTACTCGTAGTCCTTCATCACAACGACCGAGCCATCGCTGCCGGCAACGATCACGTCATCGTGCTGCAGCATCCTGGCTGTAGGTTTGGCAAGACCGCAGCTGAGAAAGGCCGTAATGGCCATCCATTTCTGAGCCAGCATGTCGCGTAGAAGTGGTTTGAATCGGGGCCAATCGGTAACGACTATGTCTTCCTGGTGGACAAGAGGGTGCGGCGAGGACCAGGGCGATGTATTGGAATTGTGAACGTATGCAGGGATCCCCCAGCTCCAAACAAGAGCTGACTGCAGAGCTCTGCAATTGTCCACCTGGGAGAGCGGCCGAGGTCAATTCGAAGGAGTGGACTGAGAGCAAACTCTCAAAGGTTGACCAGGTTCGCCAGGCACGAAATTGTCGGCTGAGTGTAGGCATCAAATCGCTTTTGAAGACGGAATCGGATTCTCAGGAGCCCGAGCCTCGCTAGGGAAGGATTCAAGCGGTAAGGAAACATTCATCTACAACTTACGAGGTTTCTGGGGCCGCTTCATCATCTCAGCCCGGAATGGAAGCATAGTTGGCGACTCCGGCTGACGGATTTCTGGCATGAACGGGTCCAATACCACACATTTACACCCGACGGGCCACGAAGGCGCAGAAACGAAATTCAGGGGGGTGGGAGCGGAACAAATATTGGTCAATAGCCCCATCGACAACTGCGCCTGCAATGGAATCTGATACTTACCCCTTTGACCAAAGGTGTGGAGATTTGGCGGAATGCCCAGGCCGGTGGAGCTCCTCCATTGCCCAGAGATAGTCATCACGAATAGATGAGGCATTGCTGGCCACCGATCCCGCAGCCTTGCACATAATTCGAGCTCAAAACCCCGCCTGAACTGGACTCGATATAGTATAGGTTCCACGATTTGTTCCGCGTACACTAGAAGGTGTGATTCTTCTTCGCGGATCGGCTTCGGCAAGTCTTCCATCGAGTTCTCGGATAGCGTCGATCCTCCGCGGTGGATAGCAACGCGCGTGGTGAGAGTCATGATGCTGGTCGGTCCATTCGGTTCAGCCTCCGCCGCATGTGCGGGCTTCCCGTATGCGGAAGTCCCTTCATGCAACATGACATAATTCACGCCTTGGGTCTTCGGGACCGGAGTCCAGTCAGGCCTGAGTTGCTGGACTGCGCACCGCAAGGAATGCTGCCCCAGGTGGTCCTTCATGGGCAGGGAATACCATTGTTATTGGCGATGTTCTGGACTCGAAGGAGGCACCACGGACTCCGAACACAGGGCAGCAATATCGAGCCCCACACGTCATAAATCTGGATAATAAGCGTGAAACAATCCCATCTGGATAGTTATATTTAGGGATGCTGGCTTACTCTACCTAAGGGTAGGCACAGCCGCACATGCAAGAATTGAATGGCAGGCAAACGCTGACAGTGTTAAGTCTGAACGATGGGAGACTCGGGACTAACGGAAATGCCTTTCAGTATGTGAGCTGATACAAGTATATGGACATGGAATTGCCAGTAGTGGAACTCTAGAATGCACTTTTCTGTGGCGGCTGGACACATGTTCACCCATGCCGAAGCACAGCATACGTGCTTTCAGGTGACCCACCCCTCGACGTCCAACTACGACCAGTTGACAGCCAGATAACCTCGACTTAGTTGCGGTTCTGTACACGGATTCCAGCATCTTCGCATTGTCTGTGGAAAACATTGTTGGCCTGTAGATACTGTTGTATACCTAGGTATACAACGCGGGATCTGTCACTTGCGATTGTCCCCAACCTTGAAGGAATTCTGCCGTTCACCACTGAAATCGCAGGCTGATTACAAGACGACAGTGGTGTCTGATACGCGCTGAGGGAGCAAAGATTGGCCACACTGGCTTGTGCTATACAAAGGACCAAATAGAAAGAAACAAGGAAAGATCTCGAGCCACAATTAAGACGTCTTTATTTCAATACCAAATGTAATATTTCCTAGTCGGCCGCGAGAAGTCAAGGCACTTGGGCAGTCTAGCCGAGATACTTTGATTGAGTTGGACAACTTTTGGATGATGGTGGCATTGAAAAACGTCTGGCAGAATAATAAATCTTACGATGTCGGCTGCCCAGGTGTAATCCATTGTTTTGTATCCGGCGCAACTCTGCGAAAATACTGCAACACCACTTCCCCCCATTTTGTTGCGGATTATTCAAACTTTTTTGGCTTCAAGGTTACCTAGGTACCATCAAAGTTGAAGCTTTCCAAAATTCCAAAACCTTTCATCCCCCACACAGCACTGCGAGTCGGGGAAAGACTCAGTGCTGCCGTCGCTCAATATACAGCTCCAATTTCAGTGTTCATTACCTAGGGTACATTTCGTACTATCGAATTTGGTAATATTGGAGCCGCACCGTACATGTGAGTTGCTTGAATGGCTATTCCGCGCTTGTGTTGTGTGTATGGCTGTACCACATCACGGGTCACGCGAGTGACAGTCTCTTGAAATGCAAAAGTGTTGCGAATGTACAGAGTACAGGTTTTATATGAATTCTTACACAGTCCGGGTGCTCGTCATCCGGAGCCAAGGGTGCGATTCCCGGGGAAGCCAATCTGGCAATAAAAAGGAGGCCAAAATGACCGGGAGGCCGATCATCCTTCCAAGGTACATTGGAAATATGGTCCCACTATCACATCATAAGCTAACATGCCGCATAAGCCCAACTAGAATGCGCCGGAAGACTTGTTCTTCAAGAAACCCAGGTTTGACAAATTATTTGTACAGTCCCAGTCATGTAAACTTGGGTGAATTGTTCCACAATCAGACCTGAAGACACTATGGGTGGGCTGTTCTGGGTACGTTTGGTCGGCTGTTGAGAGAGACACGGGAGGATTGTCCCCGTAAGCTAGAGTGTGTTTCAGATTCTTCTACAAGATCGTTGTCGAACCCTCAGCAGCCTTTCCCGCGACTGCTAAAGTTGAGCGCCAAGTATCAGTGAGCCGCACTGAAACCTAAATTCCCAACCTACCAGCCGGCATAAACGAAACGCCGGGATAGGTAGCAGGCACATGCGGCACTGGGAGCTGGGCCTCGACATAAATCACCTGGTATAGCCAAGGCTCCTCAGGTTCGGTCGACAACCCAGCAGATCAACTAGCTTGCTGGGGATGTTCCATTGATGTCTCATCTCGAAATCACAGATAACAGCGCCGAATCCTATTGCTTGAAGATTGACCATAGAGCCTGGCACTTATGCGTTCTTTTCATCATTACCACAACCCGTGATTGCTATCTAGGCAGGGGTGGCAGTGCATTCTTACATGTGGCACTGGGACCTTGAAACAGGTAATGTGCTGGTATACCTAAGTAAGTACTTAGGCGCGGTGGCCGCATAAGAAGAGTAAATTTGCGCTGCTTCCCGGGCGCAGAACTGAGGTTGTGATCATCTTCCCTCTCGAGTGATTCTCCCAACCATTTTGAAGTGAACTTTCGATATTTGCCCACAGGACATCATGGCGCTGGATCGCTTGTCCTCTTCGAGCAACACGCAGTTAGCAGTCGGGGAGGAAGACAGAATGGGCGATCTTAGAAAGGAGTACACTTATGCTTCTTCGACAGAAGTCATCCGGGAAAAGTCGCTCGCTTCGCTTCGCAGCGATGTCGAACGCGTGGAGCCGGAGCCTGTGGTGGCCAACATAGAGGAAATGGCACTCAAAGCTCTCCATGTTGACGACGACCCTACACTGAACCCATGGACTTTCAGAGTCTTCTTTCTTGGTCCGCGCCCTTCCCAAACGATGTGAGCGTTGCGTATCTAATTTGTATCACAGGCATTGGGCTGTCCGCTTTTGGATCGGCGCTTGGGACTATCTTTTTATTCAAGCCGCAGAGTGTGTCTGTGTCGATAATCTTCCTCACAGTCATTTCCTACGTTGGAGGAGTTGCGCTTGAGGCTATAATTCCTCGGAAGGGGCTCATCGGCAAATGGTTTAACCCGCATGCGTAAGTCAGCTGCAGTGGTTCCAAGTTCCGTGCTGCATGACTGCTAATGTTCGCGGCGTGGAGGTTTAATTCCAAGGAACATCTCGCCATTGTGATCATGTCAAGCAGTGCAAGCGGAGCAGCGTATGCGACGGAAGTATTGGCAGCGCAAAAGCTCTACTGTAAGTTATTTTATTTTTTTTAACAAAAAACCAAATAGAATACCTTCAGAATTCACTTCGCGAGAGCGTGGTTCCCATTCTTTTCCGATCCACATTCGAATAGCCGCTAACTTGAATCTTTTGGTCCACAGACAACGTCGTCCCCGAACCCGTCGTGGCAATACTCCTCCTGTTTTCCTCACAGCTACTCGGTTACGGCATGGCTGGGGTCCTCCGAAAGAGCCTAGTTTACCCAACGAGAATGCTTTGGCCATCCATCTTACCCCTGAGTTCGCTTATCGAAACACTCCATCGAGAAAGAGCAGAGATGAAAAAAAGGTTCAACTTCTTCTGGATCATCTTCGGCATTGTGGCAGTCTGGGAGCTATTTCCTCAATATATCATGCCAATATTAGTCGGTGTGTCCGTCATATGTCTCACACAGCGCAACAGCCTCGTTGTTACCAACATATTTGGAGGCGCAGCGGGCAATGAAGGCCTTGGGCTCTTGGTGAGGGATTCCTTGGCATACCTTCTCCTGACTGAACTGAATTTACTAATGCGCGTCTTTGATTTTTAGTCACTATGCTTCGACTGGCAATATGTCGGCACATCATGCTTCTACCTCCCGCTCCAGACTCTGACAAATGGCTTCATTGGCTACATCGGCTGCATCTGTCTATTCATTGGGATGTACTACGGCAATGTGTGGGATGCGTTGAAGTTCCCGTTTCTATCTCAGCAGCTTTTCTCAACAAACTCATCCTCGACACTTTTCGAAATATACAATCAATCTGCCATCCTGGACGCAAATTTTGAGTTGGACAGAAACGCATTGGAAGCACAGGGCCTTCCATTCTTCTCCGCCACGAACGGTGCCTATCTACTGACAACGAACCTTGGCATCACCGCAACTATCACTCATATCTTGTTATGGAACCGCGACGCAGTTCGCAGCGCCTTTGATTTCGATTTAAGGTCCGCGTTGGCTTGCTTCAAGCAACCTAGTCTGCTTTTGAAAAGAAAACCCTCCGCAGTGCCTGTGGCCGAACTTGATCCTCATTACCGTTTGATGCTCGCATACAAAGAAGTCCCCGCTTGGTGGTACGTCCTTATCCTTATTCTGTCTACAATTAGTGGCATCGCTTGCATCTACGTCCTCGGATCGACACTGCCATGGTGGGGATTCATTGTCGCCATAACCCTCTCGTTCCTCGGCACCCTGTTCTTTGGCGCCATGTCAGGGCTGCTCGGGTTCCAGGTGCCGATCACGTCACTTATCCAATTAATCGGTGGATACCTGCATCCTTCCAAACCCGTCGCCAATATGTTTTTCGTGCTTTTCGGAGCAAATGCGCAGGCTCAGGCCTTGGGACTGGTCGGAAGTCTCAAACTTGGACAGTACGGGAAGTTAAGTCCAAGATGTACTTTCACGTAAGTTGAATATCCAGGGGTTCCAAGGTTTGCATCCAACTACCATGTATTGAACTAACTCGCATGTTCGAAGTATGCAAATCATAGGCACATTATTTGGCGCCGTGATTAATTATATCCTCATGACCATTATCACGACGAGTCAAAGAGAAATTCTTCTGAGCATACAAGGGACGAACATCTGGTCCGGCCAGGTGATCCAGTCCTTCAACTCCAACGTGAGTACATATGTAGCGTGTCAAGATTTCCAGCCTCCAAAACCAATTCACCCGACTGACTCATTAGTAGGCCATTGCATTTGGGGCGCTGTCTGAATTCATGTTCTCCATTGGCCGTACCTATACCTGGATCGTTCTCGCCTTGCCGCTTGGTTTCCTGTTCCCGTTGCCCTTCTACTTCTTACACCGCCGTTTTCCAACGATGGGCTTTGACTATTTCGTCACGCCCGTCTTGCTCTGGTATCTCGGCTACTTGTCCGTGGGCATTAACTCATCCGTCGGGATATACTTTGCCATTGGCTTCTTCGTTCAATTCTGGCTCCGGAAGAAGCACCCCGAGTGGTTCATTCGGTACAACTACTTGCTGGCCGCAGCAATTAGCGGTGGCACTGAGCTCTTGGTATTTGTCACGACGTTCGCTGTACAGGGAGCTTCCGGATCTGCCATCCAATTCCCAGCTTACTGGGGGAATAACTTTCAGTCAGGCAATCCCGATTACTGTGCGCAGAACCCAGCTTTGGGCGGATGATTTAACAACTGCGATGCGGCTTGGCAGGATGTTTCCATTAATCTTAGCGTTAGTTGTAATCATAAGCACTCCCACTTGAGCGGTTGAGATATACGGGTTCACAGCCCTACATCGTGGCCCCTGAGACAGGTGCTGATGAGTAGTTACCTGGCTCCGCGGAAGAATGAGCGGAAGCTTCAACTGCGCCAACACGAAGCCGCCCAACACGGAGCTGTCCAACAGCAAGATTATCTGAGCCATCATACTCGAGGTAGCGACGGAAGTTACGAGCTCGGAGCCAGCCACAAAAGCGCCCAATGCAAGGCCGGTGGTGAGACCACAGCTGTGCTGATCGCTGTGCTGATCGCCGTCCCTTCTCGATCAGTGGCTCTCAACCACTGCGGCGGCTGCCAACATGACCAAGTTCAAACCGACATTAATTCCCCAAGAAAGGCCAGCCACGTACAGTCCCAGAATCATTATGGAGACCAAATGCAAGACGACGGCACTCGATCATCGAAATGAACTCGACATGTGCATGGACGCTTCAACTGACATTGGAGATGAGGCCCATACCAACGCAGGCACCAGTTGGGTGGCGTTCCAGGCGGAACTGAGTCCAACACTTCCGTCCGGTACATCGAGTTCACCGTGCGAGGCGTCCAACCTCGTAACCAGACCGTTTTCTTGGGTGCAAGGCTAGGGGTCGCCCTGAAATTTCTCTTCCATTTCAATCGAGAATCACCTGGCTTGTCAACCCTTGGACAACAAGGCGGGCTCTGAATCATCGTGGACAGTTTCTTGACCGCGTGCCCGTCCAGTTGATCTTGATACCGTACTGACCGTTTGCTTAGCGATGAGGCGGGCAGCAGGCTCTTGAATTGAGACGGAGTGATGGGACGAAGCCCTTACGGGATATATTATGGATGTATGTGGATTGTATATGGCACTTTGCACACCACGAACCGCCTTGATGAGTTTTGGTTTAGCCAATTGTGTTGAGGGCGGCTTCGAGGCCGCCCCCCCGTTGCAGTTTCCAGTCTGGGTTCAGTAACCTGTATATAACTTTAAAGTCATGCATAGCGAGTTTCTTCAACCCCCTCCTGCTGCGGCCCTTGAGGACCTTGGCCAACTGCTCTGCGTGCGGATCGGCGATTTTCAGGCAGGCTTCCAGGGCATCTTTCATCTCGAGGACCGGCCTGACAGGCGGTTCTTCGCTAAGCATCTCGTGGAAACACCATCGAACGGCTTCTTGACACCGTCTCTGGTTGTTCGTCGAGGCAATGGTTGTCCATAAATGCAGGTAAAGCTCTCTTGAACGTATTCTTTGGAACCTTGGCGGCGTGCGCCAGACTTCCCAAAATCGTGCCCAATTGTCCTGTGCGGCGTATGCACCCATCAGACGCATGATGACATCGTCGCCCATATAAGGCAGGCCAGCCTGCTGTAGAAACTTTTCCAGGACGGACTGAAGCGCTCTGGTCTGCTTTCCCTGAGATTCTGTCTGAGCTAGCGACTCGAGGAGGGAAACAACGACGTCTGTAGTCAGGATCGGCTCGCCGCGCTGGTACATAACATTCAGTACCTGAAGAGCGAGCTCTGACTGCTCCGACAGCGACACGGTGCTGTCAGCGGGTTCCAGGTAGACGACCTGAAGGATCTCGGTGTAATGGCCACGTTGACAGATGATGCCCAGAAGCTCCATCTCACGGACAAGACCTCGCAAGTGGGCCAGGTCAAAACGCCGCACCCCTAACTGGCGACCCGCCACGCATAACCACAGTCGGAATTGCCAGCTATACTCTGGGCGCAGGAGGCGAATTGAATGGTTCCAGGCGCGAGTGTACTCCGAGAGCTGTCCAGTGCTGGAGTCCGCCAGTGCTTCGAGAGCGTCCGCGTAGGAAAATACGGCGAATCGTGCCTGCAGTCGCTCCAAATTCGCCACCTGGATTGCTACGAAAGCTGCAGGGTCTAAGGTAGGGTTAACGAGGCTGATTATCGAGTCGCTGGTCGGCGGGTCAGTTACCTGGTGAGGCCGCCTGGGAGAAGTCGAGAAAAAGCGGCGCTGCGATGGCGTCGCAAAGACCTTGTGCGAGCCTCCTTCGCTAAAAAGAGATAGCTCGTCGGGGTCAGTGTCGGCCTCGGTGTACTCCAGGTCGTGGTCGATGAGGTTGTCGTCGCCCCTGCGGGCCAAAATGCGGGACCAGAGAAGCTCGAGATCCAGCTCTTTCCGCTTGGACTCGGTGAAGGCTTGGACGACGATGGTAGTACCAGTCTGCCGGATGCCAAATCCGGTCGGGGTCTCATACTCGAATGATGGCTGGGAACCATCAGAGATTGTGCCTAGGTTGGTGCAAATCCAGCAGGTGGTGATGCCATCGTCGCGACCCATGGGCGTGGCGGCAGTGCCGAGAAGTTTCGCCTTCCTTTGCTTGCGTCGCATCTTGATCTTGAATGCGTGAGGACCCACAAGGCCATCAGCATGAGCTTTGATGCCCTTCGTACGCAGCCACGACACCAGATCGCGCCCAGAGACATGCAGGTGACGCTCACTGCGCGCGGTGCCAAACAGCATGATGAGGTTCGGTCCGAGGGCGGCCGGGGGATCCAAGGTCCGCAGATCCAGTAGCTTCAGATCATCCAAGCCCATGTCCTCGGCGGCGTAAGTGACAAGGTCGTGCAAGATCGGAGGGACGCTCTTGGGCAGCTCTGGAAGGGGCTGACTGTGCCGGACCAGAGAGGGATGTCGCGGTGACTCCTCCTGAAGGTACCAGGGTTCTTCTTGCTGGCCATCATCTTCTTCTGCTTGGTGTGCCTGCTTTCTGCCCTCGGTGGCTGCTGTGGCAAGTTCATCGCCAAGCTCAGCATCCTCTACGGACACGGCCCCAGCTTCATCTGGGGCTTTCCGAGAGTAGAAACGTGCTCGGGTGGCGACAGCAACATGCGGGGCTGGACAACGCAGAGCCGCCGATGCATGAGGAGGCCGTTGAGAACCAGCACTGACAGCAGCTCTGCAAGGTGGAAAGGGGTGGCCGAGTACGGATGCTCTACATGCTGAGGAGCCGGCAGCCGATGCCCGCAGTATTGGTCGCAGAGACATTGCTGCCACGCGAAAACACACAAAACAGGAACGGGTGAGGTGACAGTGGCCACAGCAAGAAGGAACAAGGACGTGGCGTGACGTTATGGTCGAGACCTTGGAAGCTCGAACAGGTCGAAACGTGTGAACTCTGAAGGCTCTGTTCGGTCTGCTTGTTTGGACGTTTGTTATGAGTCTGACCGCAGTTTGCCTCCTGGTGGTGGTCCGGGTGGGTGCTGTGGGTGCTGTGAGTGCTGTGGATCCACGGCTGTCAGGTTACGGCCAATCAGGTATGGCATTGATAAGATAGCGGTCGGTGGCCATCCACGTCTCGGCCGCCACGCGCATGAGCAAATGTCAAAAAAGTTTCTTCCAGGGCATTGCTGCACCAGCGCCTCTTCCCCCGTACAATCAACCACATTGCCTCTCTGTTTGATTCACTTGGATCTCCTGGTCCACCGCCGTAAACTGTATTTTTGACGGGGCAACTCATACAATTTCTCAAATGAATAATTGACCGTGCCTTTGCTCAGGCGGGCCTCACAGCGGCGCCCTGTTTATTGCGCTCCATACACACGCAAGCACGCACGCACGCATTCACACACAAACACACGCGCTGGAATAACCACCCTTCGTCGCATCGAACACCCACACAGTAGTCCTCATCCTCATCCTCATCCTGTACCAGATGTTTCTCCGGACAAACATGTCGAGGCAACACTGCCGACTCGGCCGTTCCATATCACGACTCTCCAGCCTGTCCGATCCGCGATGCCACCCTCCCGCCACCCGGGCGACGGCTGCACATGCGAGCACGCGCCTTGTCACCACCTCTTCTCCAGCACCGAAATGGCGAAAGTCCACAGCCAGCCCCCATGCACCTGACCGTGGGCTGGCCACGGTGGTGGGCGATGCCATGAGCGCCAAAGGCTCGGCTGGCAGACCCATCTATGATCTCAAAAGTTTCGATGCGGCCTTCGCCACGATACTCCCAGAGCCGAAGCGTCTCCCACCGGCGCAGAAGATGAATAATCAGGGCATCCCCGGCGACTTCGAAACCGCCCTTCCGGTCTTCGACGCTTGTCTGCGCGTCGGAAAGCTGGATAGGGCCGCAGCAGTGCTGGCGCGCATCGAGACTATGGGTCACGCCACGCCCGAGCTCTTGATGGACATGCACAACAGGTATCTTGAGGCCTGGTTGAAGCATCTCAAGGCGGACCCAGGGCTGGGCAGGGCCGAGGACTTGCACGCCTGGTACGAGCTGCACATCCACGGTGCCAAATTACCACAAACACCCGACACCGTCGCCTACATGCTGAAGGCATCTCTTTTGACCACCCCCACGCCCGAGAATGGCACGTCCAGACTGGAAAGGCTCGTCAGGCGGTACATGGAAATGGTCGCTCCAGACCAAGGCCTCAGAGTCTTGTACTGCAACGAGATATTGAATGACTCCGACATTGCCACCATTACCAAAATCTACCCCGAGTACAATGTAAAGCGGCAACCCACCATGGGAGAGTCCCCAGAATCTCATGGGACCCTGCCCGATACCACACCTGGCGTCAGCGACGCAGTCGACGACGCAGTCGACCCAGCCGAAACCTCCAATGGCACAGGACCCCTGCCCGAGGTGCTACCCACCCCACAGAAAGGCATGGGTCTTCAGTCGATCAAGAACACTCTCGACATCTTCCAAAATATGAAAGATGGCCACGATATCTCAACCCTTCCTCTCCACGAGAGACGCGAGTTCCAATCACGCTTGGAGCGCGATTGTATAGACGTGGCTGTGATGAGATGGAGGGAAGAGCACGAAGCGTTGCGCCAGAAGGGCTACAGTACGTCTACGAACGCTCCACGTCTGAATTCCCGCATGTGGTCATGGCACCAGGAACTGGAAGCCCGCATCAAGCAGGAGTTCAAGGAAATCGCCAGGACCGAGAAGCTGGCCAAAAAGGGTTTGAACGACTTTGACCGCTGCGTGTACGGCCCTGTGTTGATGCAGTCCACGCCTGCCCGACTCGCTGCAGTCACCATCATGACCACGATCAATTCACTCGCCTTCACAGGCGCCGACAAAGGCATCCTGACCAGCACCCTGCTGAACCATATTGCGAAGATGGTTGAAGAGGATATCCAGGCCCAGTTGCGCACGGAGCGACTTGAAAATGAGGCCCGCAAGGCCAAGGCACGGCGCCTCCTTATGAAGCAACTCCACTCTAAGGGAGGTGCAGAAGCCAACGCAGCGGCAAGTAGCCCTGAGAAGCCCCTTCCTGACCCCATTCCAGCTCCTGCTGCGGCATGGCCAGTCTCTTTGAAGGTCAAGATTGGTGCTGTCTTGCTTTCGGCCCTTGCCGAAGTGCTGAGAATACCGGTCAGCTGCGAGCATCCCGAGACCAAGAAGGTGATAACCGCATTGCAGCCCGGAATTGTGCGCACTACCCAGTTCAGAAAGGGTAGGAGACTGGGCACAATCATGCCGCATCCTCGGTTGAGTGAGATGCTGCGCGAGGAACCTCGAGGCGATTTCCTGGCTAGACATCTGCCAATGGTTGTTGAGCCGCTGCCCTGGACTGATTTTGAGAAGGGAGCCTACTACGAATCTCCACTTCCGCTGGTCAGACTCAAAGCCGGCGAGAAAGACCAACGATTATACGCTGAAGCCGCCATCGCGCGCGGTGACATGGACCAGGTTGCCAAGGGCCTGGATGTCTTGGGGAAGACAGCATGGCGGATCAACCGACCTGTGTTGGCTGTCTTCCTCGAGGTTTGGAACACGGGTGAAGCTCTCGGCGACATCCCGCCCTTGCACCCGCAGATTCCTGTCCCTCAGGAGCCCGATCCTTCCAGCGATTCCCTTGTGCGGCGCAACTGGATCAAGGAAATCAAGATGGGTCAAAACCTCAAGCAGTCGTACCACTCCGTCCGATGTTTCATGAACTTCCAGCTGGAAATTGCAAGAGCATACCGGGATCAGGAGTTCTTCTTCCCCCACAATGTTGATTTCCGTGGTAGGGCATACCCTATCCCGCCATATTTGAACCACATGGGTGCGGACCATGTCCGTGGTCTTCTTCGATTTTCCAAAGGCAAAGAACTCGGTGAACGAGGCCTGATGTGGCTCAAGGTCCATTTATCGAACGTCTACGGGTACGACAAAGCTAGTTTGAGGGAGCGGGAGTCGTTCGCTGAGGAAAACCTCGAGAACGTGTTTGACTCTGCCCACAACCCACTCAATGGGAAAAAGTGGTGGCAGGGAGCGGAGGATCCTTGGCAATGTCTCGCAGCCTGTATGGAGCTCACTGCTGCGATGGAATCTCCGGACCCTACCAAATTCGTCTCGCACCTTCCTGTCCATCAGGACGGAACTTGCAACGGCCTACAGCATTACGCTGCCCTTGGTGGTGACGAGTGGGGTGCTCGCCAGGTCAACCTGATGCCCGGCGAAAAACCAGCCGACGTGTATACCGCGGTGGCCGACCTGGTCAACAAGGAGCTCGACGAGGACATGGCCCGCGGCGATGGGATGGCGAAGGCATTGCAGGGAAAGATCAAGCGAAAGGTTGTCAAACAAACCGTCATGACCAACGTCTACGGTGTGACCTTTGCTGGAGCAAAGAAGCAGGTCTTGAAGCAGCTCGATGCCCTCTACCCCGACCTGCGCAAAACTTCAGGCATCGACCCTGGACTCCTTTCCAGCTATGTGACCACAAAGATTTTCAACGCGCTGTCCACCATGTTCCGAGGGGCTCACGACATCCAGTACTGGCTAGGAGAAATCGGGGGCCGTGTGTGCCGAGCTCTTACCGCGGAACAGCTCAAGACGATCGAAGAAGAAGGAATGAGCAATTCCTCGGCAGCCGTCAAGTCTGCCTCTGATTCCTTCCTCTCAATGATGCGGTCAACAATCATCTGGACGACGCCTCTTCGAATGCCGATTGTCCAGCCATATCGCAAAACAAGTACCATGGTCATCCCGACGTGCATGCAAAGCCTTGTGCTGAACAAGCCAGATCGATTCGACCCTGTGAACCGTCGCAAACAACTGCAGGCGTTCCCACCCAACTTCATCCACTCTCTCGACGCCAGTCACATGATTTTATCTGCGCTGGAGTGTGATGAGCTGGGCCTCACCTTTGCGGCGGTGCACGACTCCTTTTGGACCCACGCAGGCGACGTTGACACAATGAACCGCGTCCTTCGCGACGCGTTCATCCGTATCCATAGCGAGGACGTGATCAAACGACTAGCTTCCGAGTTTGAGGTCCGCTATCGGGGAGGCCTCTACATGGCACAAGTTGACCTGCGCTCCGAGGTGGGCAAAGCAATCGTGCAATGGCGCAAGGAAAACAAGGACATCTCACCTACGCTAAGGCTCGAGTTGCTCCTGGAGAAGAAACGGCTCGACTTGCTCAATTCGCCAAATGCGAGTGACAGGGAGAAGGGCAAGAAAATGGTCACCCCCGGCGCAATCTATTCGCAAATGGCCTCGGACCAGGACGACGTTGCCAAGGAAGACATGGCTGGCACAACTCTGGGAAGCCTTGCCACCAGCTCCACAACAACAAGGAAGGTCGCCGCAGAAGGCACCGACGGACTGGTTGAGGAGGCGGAACTAGAGGAGACGGATGGTGAGATGACGCCGGAGACAGTGGCTGACGAAACCTCTGAGACAATTGACTACAGGAAGTTCTACACGACTGTGTCACATTTTGAGGAGAAGTTGACTGGGGCCCGGCCAAAGATAAGGGAGATAAAACGGTACACGCCTGTTTGGAGCCCGCTCGTTTTCCCCGCCATTCCGGCGAAGGGCGACTTTGATGTGAAGAAGCTGAAAGACAGCAAGTACTTCTTCTCATGATGGGAGTGGGGCAAGCAAGCAAAGGCGCCGTGGAGTGTCATAACCACACGCTTGCACGGCGGGGTCTCATCAGGCGCTGTTCTTAGCTGGAATTTTTGGAGGTGGCCGCATTGGTTTGGCGTTGATCATTTGGAGCGAGTGCACGGCTGGAAAGTCGTGAGGCAATACTGGTTGGACATTGCCGCATACAAATACGGTGTACAAGACGAGATAAAAAAATATACCCTGTTCATCAAGGCAAACGGCATTGTGCATGACCCCACTTGCACCAGCTGGAGAACTCGACGACTCTCAACTTGCTGCGTTGAGTGCCTGAACCGTCCGCTACATGTTCAACTGCATCACTTGTATTTGACCATCAGACCGCCAGTACCACGAAAAATTTCCGGTACCTCCAGCAGTCGCAAGCCACCTGTAGGCCAAGTTGGATGCCACCCATAGCAGCAGAGTGACATTTTGTGCCAAGTTGACTGTCTATTCTTTGCGGCTTTGGCCTGCTTCTAAATCAACATGCCCATCTGCTTTTTTACAACCCGAGGTCCCGGCCAGGTGCCACGTATCTCGTGTGTACAACAGCTCATCGAACAGTCGCGCCCTGCAGACTCTTAACCGTACACACGCCGCCAGACTCGGTCACCAGCTTGCCAAGGCCGGTCTTGCCCTCGAGCTGCTCGACGACGCCTGCGTCAAAGGCCACCTCGAGGGCGTCGGTGGTGGTGAAGCCGGGCTGGAAAGTCTCCCAGACCTTCTTCTTGGGGTTGAGCTGCTTCTCGGGCTCGCCCTTCCAGCCGTCGAAGTAGACGCGCTCGCCGGCCTTTGCGCCCTCGGGCGGGTTGACCAGCTCGACGGGGCCCTTGTGGTCGTCAGCCTCGCCCTCCTTGACCCTGGGGCTGGCGGCGAGCACCATGGCAGAGGACTGGATGCCGCGCATCCTGACGGGCTTCAGGTTGCACACCACCACGACCTTGCGGCCCTGCATCTCCTCGAGGGGCACCAGGCCGTTCAGGCCCGAGCACACGGTCCGCACGACCTGGCCCTCGTACTCCTCCGTGGCCGGGGTGCCGGCCGGGTCGCCCATGGCGATGGTCGAGACGTACAGGGAGTCGGCTTCGGGGTGCTTGATGGCCTTGAGGATGTGCCCGACGCGCAGGTCGATGAGCGCGGGGGACAGCGGCGCCGCGGGGGCCGGCGGGGGCTTCTGCTGCTTGGGCTGCTTCTCCTTCTTTTCCTTCTTCTTGGCGCCCTCGCCCGCGACGGCGCCGACCACGGCGTCCTTGACCTCGGCGGCCTTCTCCTTGGTGCGGTCCACGAGGCTCTTCTGCTCGCCGCCCGCCTCTGCGGCGGCCTTGGCGGCCTTCTCCTTCTTGAGGCGCTCCTTTTCGGCCTTGGCGTCGACGGGCGGCTTCACGTAGAGTATCTCCTCGGCGTCGACCGTGACCTTGTCGGCCTCGGGCACGTTCAGGCCGAAGAGGGCCGAATTCTGGACAAAGTCGACGTGACGCACGATGTTGGGGTGTCCCTTCTCGCCGGTGCGCTGCTCCGGGGTCCAGCCCTTGACGGTAGGAGCGAGCACGTTGTAGATCTCGACGTCGGCCTTGGAGGGCTTTGTTCCGAGCAGGGTGGTGCGGGAGGCGAGGTGGGTGTTGAGGGCCTCGAGGATGGAGGAAGACTCGGCATTTGGGGACCTGAGGCGCTCCGAGGTGGTGAGCCATTGCTGGATCTCGGCCTCCTCGGTGGGAGTGTAGGACTGGGATGTGATGGCGGCCATGATTCTCTGTGCGAAGGACGGGCTTGTTGAGAATTGGCGGGGTATCAAGATGCTTCGGAGCACTGGTCGAGCTAAGCGGAGCGACTCCAGTTTGGGTAGGCGAGCTGAGGACAAAGAACTCAAGGACTTGGATGTTCAATTGCTGGTGAGGTTGTTGCAGTTGTGGTGGTGGACAGCGGGTTTACCAGCAGGGTACAGCAGTCGCGTTGCGTATGAGTCGATTTTCTGAGCTTTGGGGGTTTTTTTTAACTAAAGCAGCTGCCCCTCCCTCTGTCACCAGGCACCCCTGTCCGCTGACTAAGATAACTGCTTCAATTAAAAAAATCATGCGCGAACGCGTCGAGGTCGCGTCTTGAACCCACGGGCTGCTATTTTTGCTGGTGCCGAGTGCAGCAACTCGATTATGTCATTCATTCTGGTTCCTTTCTTTGCTGTGTCTTGTCTCGATCACTTCGCACCACCCTCATCCCCTTCACAGCTATGACTTCAATTAGCTGACCCCACTCTTCTTGTCACACTAGATATCGTGGTCGCGGAGCTCTGCATCATTTTTTGGGGTTCAGTAGCACAACTTCCAAGGTTCTTAGCTTGCAGTGCGTTTGCCGTTTTGCGTTTGCATCTCGCCTTTTTCGTAACGCGACGCATCAAGGTCACCTGCGCCAGTGGCGAACCCTCCCCCCCTTTCCGTCACCTGCTCCTCGACTTTTGATTCCTTCTGCCCCGACACTCCCAATCACAACTCGATAGAACTGGTTGCCTCAACTTTCAAGATGGCTGTTGACTCGTCTTCCTCCGTTGAAGGCGTGTCTCCGGCTGCCAAGCTCGAGGAGACTCCTCCTTCGTCGCCGCCAACGGATGCGTCCAAGGATGACACTGCCCCCGCCCCCGATGAAAGCCTGGAGCGCGAGGAGGCCAAAGCACTGGAGAGGAATCTTGAGGTCGAGAGGAAGCGCAAAGCATCTCTGAACCGAAAGAAGAAGGCCGTCACCCATGCCGAGCGTGAGGCCAAGGCAAAAGAACTTGACAAGCTTCTAAAGCAAAGCGCCGCTTTTGCTGATATCCTGCGTGGAAAGACCAGAGTTCTGGGCAGAGTAGGTACTGCTCTTGATGGGAAGACCCTTGGAGACCATGATCTTCAGATGGCTGCTCAGCCTGAGTGCTTGGTGGGCGGCACAATGCGTGACTACCAACTTGAAGGGGTAACATGGATGTACGAGGTGTGCCTCCAAGGCATGAGCGGCATCCTGGCTGATGAGATGGGCTTGGGTAGGCTTTCGCGCAACTTGATGCTTAGCAAAAGCTGACCCAAATAGGAAAAACCATTCAAACCATCGGCATCATCGGCCTGCTTCGTGAACAGGAAAACTACCTGGGGCCGCACATCATCATCGCACCCTTGAGTACGTTGTCAAACTGGATAGCTGAGTTCCGAAAGTGGGCACCATCCATCCCGGTGCTCATGTATCACGGTACCCCGAAGGACCGGGAAACGCTTCGCAAGACAGCGCTCTTCCCAAACTTGGACAGGAACGGCAAGCCCACTGAAAAGTTCCCTGTGGTCTGCACTAGTTACGAGATGGTCATAAAAGACAGTTCTTCCTTGTCCCGAATCCAATGGGAGTTCATCATCGTCGTAAGTCGCGTCCCTTCCTGCTGCAGAAACAACTGCTAATTTGAACACAGGACGAAGGGCATCGTCTGAAAAACGCCGAGGCTCGCCTGTTTCAAGAGATCTGCAAGTTCCGGAGTGCAACACGGTTCCTGATCACAGGAACTCCCCTGCAGAACAACCTCAAAGAGCTCTGGTCGTTGCTCCATTTCCTGATGCCTAGGATCTTCACGGACTGGGAAGCTTTTGAAACGTGGTTCGACTTTAGTGATCTCCAAGATGAGGAGGGCACAGAGCAGTTCCTTGAGGATAAGACGAAGCAGGACCTCGTCAAAAAAATTCACACGGTGCTCCAGCCCTTGCTGCTCCGTCGTGTCAAGGCCGACGTTGCCAATTACCTTCCCAAGAAACGCGAGTACATTCTGTACGCTCCGATGACGAAGGAGCAAACAGATCTGTACAACGTCATTACGAACAAACAGACCGATACGAGGGCATATCTCGAACAGAAGGTTGTGGAGCGCCTTACGGGCACGACAAACACACCGGCAGCGTCTAGGAAGGCGACGCCGAGCTCGTCGAGATCCGTGAGTGTCGCCAAGATGGGCAAAGACGCAGATAATGGAGCCACTGGGAGCCCTGCCCTCTCTGGCAAGAATGCGTTTTCGCTGTTGATGGGTCAGCCAAGGAAGCGAGGCAGACCGCGTAAGAATGCAGTCCCGCCAAATGGCAATGTCACCAAGAGAAAAGAGCCTCCCACGTCGGAGGCATCCACCCCCAAGACTGCGCGAAGCACAGCGAGTTCTAGTCTGGCCCAGTCCGTCAGAGGTCGGAAGCGGAAGCTTACCAGGCGCTCGCTGAGACTGAATGATTCTGATGATGATGCGCTCTCTGACGACGAATTCGAGGCAAAGCTGGCGCAGGAGTATGCTGAAGACGGGGAGGCTGAGAACCGTGGCTCACCAGGATCGGCCGAGGAGATTGAGCGAGCAGCAACTCTCGAGCTTGCCAAAAAGGAGATTTCTCGGAAGAGACTGGGGAACGACCTGATGCAGTTGCGGCTGACATGCAACTCGCCTCACAACTTCTATGACCCCTGGGCGAATGGCGACGATGTTGACGAAAGCATCGTCACATCATCGGGCAAGATGCTGCTCTTGGATCGCCTCCTCCCTGCCCTCTTCGAGAGAGGAAGCAAGGTCCTCATCTTTTCCCAGTTCTCAACGCAGCTAGATATCCTTTGGGATTACTGCGCCGACCTTCGAGGCTGGAAAACCTGCCGCATCAGTGGCAACGTCTCGCAACCAGAGCGCCAGGCTCAGATTGACGAGTTCAACACCAACCCGGAGTGCAAGTTGTTCATTTTGACAACACGTGCAGGAGGGCAGGGCATCAATCTGGCGAGCGCTGACACTGTCATTTTGTTTGATTCGGACTGGAACCCACAACAAGATTTGCAGGCGCAGGACCGCGCACATAGAATTGGCCAGAAACGACCGGTCATTGTGTACCGCCTGGCGACGAAGGGCACAGTCGAGGAGGACCTCCTGATGAGTGCAGACGCCAAACGACGCCTAGAGAAGCTAGTCATTCAAAAGGGCAGCTTCAAAGCCATGGGACAGAAGAAGGATCTCAACGAGGATCTCGATAAGGAGGCCCTGCGATCCCTCCTACTCAAGGATGGAGAGGTCTTCAAGTTCTCTGGTGACAAGACTGTCATCAGCGATACAGATCTGGAAATACTTTGTGATCGGAGTGATGCCGCGTATGATCGTGCTGCATCTGGCGCCGGCAACGCGGCCGGGTTCACAGTCGTTGAGACTGGTGCGAACGGCTTGGTCACGAAGGGTTGATGAGAAGCATTGGCTACACACTGAGTTTCCCCTACATTTATTGCAGCTCTTGTGCGCTACCATTGCATCAGTGGCTGCCTGCGGCCATGCTGCCCAGTCTGCTCTGCTGTCTTGCCCGACCTCAACCATCAATTGCAGGCGATGACGAGTAAACCTGCACGAAGATGCCAGGATCGAACTACATGTCTCGTTTCTTGATCGGGGTACTTTTCCCCAATGGGACCAAAGGAGGAACACATCGACAGGTTTGGGAGAGTGCGCTCCGCTACCTTTGTGTTCATACTCTCGACATCGAAACATCTCAATTGATCGGCATTGTGTTCTGAATATCGGCCACTGCTATTTCCATCGCCTGCCCTGCATCTTCGCATACCACGGTCGCACGACTTCGGCGGAGGCTCCTGTTGATCGAAATTGCTTGTCACTTTGACGTGCCACAGCAGTCCCTGGCCTGTGGCCCATTGCTTGTGGCACGGCATGGTATTTTTGCGCTTCCAAATGCACAATGTTTAGGTCTCATTGATCTTGTACGTCTGGCCTCAAAAGTATTTTACTTCCTTGGTAATGCTGTTCACCAATTGCCAAATGTCAGGCTGCTTTGAAGCAATGTGCGTGCGGTGCGGATACGTCACAAGCTGTTCAACAGCAACGTGCCTTGTCTTGTTTCGTGGCGAGAGACTCGTTTATCTATTTTCCAGATGGTGGAACCACTGATGCACAGGTCTGATTTCCTGGAGTCTTAAGTCATAATACTGCAATGAAAATCATGCTTATCTCAGGTTTGTCCGATTGGTTCACATAGATGTGGTCGTAAGAACCAACACCGACTCCCGCCTTGATATCTTCCGTTAGCTTGATTCCCTCATCTTGTCTGGGAAGAATGCTCGGCTCAATGGCCTGTTTCTGGGCTGTAAACTTGTCACGGTGGTCTGCGCCTGGAAAGTCGAATGAAGGCCGCGCATTTGCTGTACCTCAAGGGCATCACAACTGTCTGCATGCTCCTTCGCCAGCCAGTGCGGGAACCCACGCAGAATTTCCAGCAAGGAGTTTTGTTTCGTGCGCCACAATCTTCGATACAAACCTGGTCGCCAGTGCGAAGCGCAATGTTCATCGTACCTTCAGTCACCTCTAAATTTCATCATTCTTCAACATCTAAATGATGAACAAGATGAAGAAAATCTGTCACTAGGAGGTCTGGGGTTTGATATTTGGATTATGCCTGCGCTGTTTGGCTCCCTTCCGCCCAGAGATGCATCTTCTAAAGTTGTCGACCTCCACACACGTCCACTGCTACAAGTGGGCATCAGGTCTTGCGTCTTGCAACGAATGATGATTGTGTGAAAACGGGTGTACGCTCGGAACAGAGAGCAGATGTAAAAGTACGTCGAGGCAGTCAAGGTCTATGATGAGCTGGCTACGGACAGATGGGCCAACGGCACAAAGGACAGGCCGCCCAGATTTGAATAAATGTGAGCCGAAATGAAATCACGTGCTGTAGTGTAACGGTTATGGACTCTTCCCAATCGATGCCATTTCCGTGAAACTCGTCGCGCAGTCTCCCGTTCAACTTCTGCCCTGCTCTTCTATTCTAACTCCTGAGTAACGGGGGTGGTCTTCGATTTCCTGTCCTGGGCCAATTCCTGGGGTCCGGTGATGATTTTCGCATGGTGCTTGCAACACAACTTCGTAGGACACTCAGTGGAAGAGTGCCTGGGTTTGCATTTTTGTCCTTCAGCCCTCTCCTTTTTGGACGCCTAATCATCAACCATTGCACTGTATGCGCTCACCCTACCTGATCTTTTCTTAAGTCACTTGATTGCCACGTTGCTAAGTGTTATATACTGGGTGCTAGGTGCTAGAAGTAGCTGTGTACCATCCACTTGGTACTGTGAAAATCTTCGCAGCCACATCAAAGTCACACTTCCTTGGAATGAAAGTGTCTCCAGTGTTGATGCTGTACATAAGTGATGGTTTGAGACGGGCTGAGGAAGACACGTGATGAACGACATTTATTCTGCTAAAAAATACCAACCGAAGAGCCACATGATGCCACAACAAATTCAAGCAACCACCAAGACAGCCTTAGGCATTGGAAAGCATGTTGGCATCCCGGCAGCACCTGAGGGACCACTTGGTAGTACACAACTCTCAAAGTGCAACTTAGCCACCACCCCGTTCTCCAAGATCAAAATCACTCCGTAAGATCCTTGCTGGAAATAAGGAAAATGGACGCCAGTAGGCACTCATGTATTACCATGTTTGTGCCATGAAGTATGCCAGTGCCCATGTCTCCATCTCCGGTATTTGAGTAGGGGGGGGGTTGTGGAAAGCCATGCCCTGCAGCTTTCATTGCGGTTCAAGCGCTGGTAGCAGTCCGGAGTAAAGTCAGTCAGTCTCGCAGCCCACTCCCATCCCATCTCCTACCTTACAACACAAGCCACCAAAAGCTTTGCAATATCTGCTTGAGCCAGCTTGAAAAGCCGACTTCCCAGCCACCCGAATAAAAATTCGAACCACCATCTCGCTCTCGCCCTGGAGGTTGCCTGCACTTTTCCTGCAACACTTTGCCTTTGCCACCTTGCAACGAATCGGTCAAGTCAACCTCAACCACCACAACGTACTTTGATTTTTCTCTTGTTGAGCAAGAGACTTCAGGCACTGGCTGCCATCATTTCTATCGTCAACAGATCGACTCGTTGTCAGAAGCGTTCTCCTCTCACTGTCACCTTTTCGACCAAGCCTCACCCTCCACCCACCCTTAGTCTCCGCCCCTCTACTATTGACTTCAAAGAAACACCTCATCATGGCTGATAACGTGACCACCGAAGTTCTCGAGCGTCTTCAGCAGCTCCAGCGCCTCCACCACGCCAACCGCATCCAGCAGACGGGAGCCCTCCACCAGCCCAGGGCCGACGGCCCCGCGGCCGTCAGCGCCGCTCAGGGAGGAGGCCGCCGCAGACGCACCAAGCAGCCCAGGCAGCCCAGGCAGCCCTTGCAGGACCCGGTCCTCGAGCAGATGGTCACCGAGGCCGGCATCCTCAACCGCCAGAACCGCCGTGCCTACAAGACCTGGTACCGCGACCACAAGCGCGACCTCCGGGCCAGCCTGGCGTCCGCCTCTGCCCACATGTCTTTCAACCTGGCCGTCTACGGCATCAGCGACCCGGACCCCTTCATCACCTCCTCCACCGGCGACGAGCTGCGCGAGCTCCTCTCCCGCCTGCCCTCCGACGCCGAGAGGCTGGCACTGTTCGACTTCGCAATGAGGCGCCAGCTCGCCAAGGGCGACGTCGGCAACGATAAGGTCGCCGTCTTCAACACAGTCAGTGGCAGGTCAGCGGACATGCCTTTTGTCTAAAGGATGGGTGGTGAGTGCATTTTCCAGCTCAAGTTCCATTGCTCACCCACAAAAAGGCTTTAAATGCTAACATTCTCTTCTCTCACAGACGTGTGGGAATCGAAGATAAAATCTTATATCATGGATGGCATGACGGCCGAGGGGATTTGAAGGCAAGCATCGGGGCCCTGGTACGCTAGGGGATGGGACAGAAATGACAGTCGGGAGAGGAGGCATGATCGAAGCTGTTCACATTGCGATGGCTGGGCTGCCCTTGCGAGGCGGCCACAGAACGGGCCGCACTTGGCTTTTACCAGGGCTTGACACTGCAGGTGTTGTGCTGCGAAGACCGTCCATACAGGAAACGGATATCAGCAGCATTAGGTCAATATGAATGACAAACAACACGCCAAATTCAAACACAACTTGACGCTCTTTTGTTATTGTGCACTGCCTGAGTCTCGCCGCCTTCCTTGAGTTAAGTGCTCGACCCCAGACATGCGTTCAGATGGGCACGCGTGGGTGAAACCTGACATTTAGGTCTGGCTTCTTCCACAGAATGTGATTCCTGCACGCACCATTCCAGTCCTCGATGTCCGAAGCCGACTCAAGATCGAAGGCCCACAGAAGCTTCGCCACGCATATCCTCATCTCCATGTACGCCAGGTTGATGCCCAAGCAGCCCCGTGGCCCCGAGGAGAACGGCTGGAACGCCCGCTTGTCGTCGCCCGCGAAGCCCTCTCTGATCCATCGCTCCGGCCGGAAGGAGGTGGGGTCGACCCAGTACCGAGGGTCGGATGCCATGGAGTAGTTCTCGTTCGCTACGATGGTCCCTTCGGGGATGAAGTGGCCGTCTATGACGGCGCCAGGGCAGTCGCGGGGGAGGCCGAAGGCGAGGGGTGGGAACACCCTGAGCCCTTCCTCTATGCAGCCGTGGAGGTACGGTAGTTCTGCGGTGGAGTCGCCCGTGATGTCGCCGAGGGAGTGGAATGCGCCACGGACTTCGCCGGTCAGCTGCCTCAGACACGCCGGGTTGTTGAGCAGGTACCAGGTCAAGCCAGATAGGGCCGTGGCGGTGGTCTCTGAGCCGGCGATGATCAGGGTATCGGCGTTGCCCATCAAGGCGTCCTCGGTCAGAGTTCCGTTCTTGATGAGGTGGTCGAAGAAGTCGTGCCGTCCCAGGCCCCCACGGTCGATACGCCTCCTCGCCTTATCCTTGCCCATTCGGATGTGGTGGTCGTGGTTCTCCACCACGCGTCTTGTGAACCACCAGCGCAGGAACAGGGTTCCCAAAATAGGGCCTAGTTTTCGCGCTGATCTTCGACCTGCAGAGTACATCAGGTAGTCGAAGTTTTGGCCGACTTCGTGGCTCGAGGCTCCAGAGAGGCAGCCGAAGGGCTCGCCGAAAGCCAAGTCTCCTGTGCAACAGGTCAGGTTTCAAGGTCTGGTGACACAAGGGGTTGCAGTACGGGCGAGTTACCGATGACATCAAAGGTCAACCAGTTCCAGACCTCTGTGGCGTTCACAGCTACCCTGCCACCCGCCCCAAGCGAGTTGAGCTGCTTCAGGAGGAGATCCACGTACTGGTGGACAACGCCTTCCTGGTCCCGAAGGGCGCGGGCGCTGAAGGCATGCGCGAGGGTTTTCCTCTGCTCGGCATGGACCACCGGGTCTCGAACCCTGACGATGCGCGGCTCATCGACCTCGTACCATCTGTTCTTGAGAAACCTCTTCTTGCCGTGCGTCACATGTCCGTAGATGTCACGGTACGACTGTGGCGTTGAGAAAGACAGGGAGTTGGGCCCCACGCGGACGACATCGCCTAGGCATAGAAGTCAGCCTGGGGCAGTGCTGGGCGGAAGGGAGGCCAACGCACCATACTTTCGGTGAAGATCCGTCATGACGAAGCACTGCCGGCCGGTAAATGTGAGCCATATCTGCCAAAGCTGTGTAACAGCGGCAATTTTTGGGCCGGGATATTTGGCGAGGGGGTGGAAGAAGAGCAGATGTGCGAATTTCGCCAGAAAATAAATCGTAACCTGGATGGGCTATCAGCAACAGCCCACGATCACAAGGGGTGCTGGGGAGAGGCACTCACGGTGGCCAACCCAAGGAGACAGATGATGCCTGGAGACAGGTATCTGACTTGGAGGATAGGAGACATTCTGCTTGTAGGAGCCGGGGCACGAGGGAACTGGGAAGGGGAACAAACAACGGCCAGGTCTCGCGAGTCAACGAGGCCGAGAGGGTACCATCGTGCTTATATGGTGCCTGCTTCCCCGTGGCTCTGTCAACCCATTCATCAATGTGATACGGGGAGTCAGACACCCGGAGGAAGGCCGACGTCGCGGGTGTCAGCTCCAAGCAGCAGGGCCGAGGACTGCAAATGGGGCTATCGCCGCCACCGGACTTGGGAGGCTACAGGCCGGTGGCCATTGATGGCGATGGCGATGGCCCAGCCCCGTCCGGCCCAGCCCCGTCCAGCCCAGCACACATGCCAAACACTGGCGCTCTGAGGGGCCAAGAACCGCTTGGCCTCCCGTGCTGCAGGACGCGTGAGCGACCGGAACCGGAACCGAGGCCGAGTGGGTGAGGTGTTGTGGACGGGGAAGTGCGGTGCTTGCATCGAATGATCACTGATATGGAGGGTCGCAGGCCATGCAACCCATTTCCCGTTCACCCGTTCACCCGCTCACCGGTCCCCCTTGATAGCTTCCTGGGCCAGATCCGGCTCCCTGAAATTGGCTACTTGTTTCTGCGAGGAGCAAACCCTCCGGTTGCGACCTGTCACCCGATCTGCGCATGAAGAGGCAGCTCGAGTTCGCCACGGCGGCACGGGTGAGCAGGCCGGAGGGCGAACAATCCGGCGGCAAAAACAAGCACTTGCATATTGATTGCTTGCAGATCAATGGTGGGCGTCTCGGCGAGAATTCACCCTTGCATGAGATTACAAAAGTACGCATGAGCCCACAGGAGTATGCGCAGAGTCGTATAGGTAGTGTAACTGGATGATGAGGTCCGAGAGGCACACGTCAACTGGTTAATTAATTAGCCCACAACGGCCCCTTGTCTGCTATCATCCCCCCCCCTCAAGACATGACAGTTTTGGAAAAGACTGGTTTGTGTATAACAAATAGCTAGACTTGTCGTTCAGGGCGAAGATACAAACGTTCGGAGGGCTTGGGAACTTGACGGGGACCAGTGCTGCATCTCCCCCACGCCACGTCCACGTCCGCGTCCGGGCGGTGTTTTCTGTGCGATATAAGGAGGGGGGCTTCAGCTCTGCATCTCGACGCACGCACGGCCGGCCAGTGGATGGTGTGCGTAGTACAGAAGAGGAGAACACATCAATCCTAGTCCTAGCAGGGCAAGAGCAGCTGGCTGGGCGACGCTGTGTCACCACAGACGGGTCGGAAGAGGACGGTAGAATGCGAAGCGAGCAGCAAGACGATAATAGTTGGATGGACTAGTGGATGGAGGGAAGGGAGAGGGCGACGCACGTACATAGGGCACTAACTCGTCGGCGGCAAATGTGCCACCACGAGTCGCTAGGGTGCTAAATCAGCAGCGATGCGCGCGCCTTGCCGAAGGCCTCGACGGCAGGTCGCAGCGACAACCCGGCCGCGACTCCGATTTTTTTCTTGGTTCGCACCTCCGAGAAATCCAACGTCGGTCAACCGAGGGGTCAACCGAGGGGGGTGCCATTGTCCTCCTGCGTGCTGCTGCTTGGTGCGACTGCTTGCGACTCGAGATACTTATATGCCCCGGGGGACGACTCCTCATCTCTGAACCTCGACGACCCTCGACCGACCGTCTGCGAACCCCCAAGAACTATTGCGATTGCTATTGCTATTGCTATTGCTATTCCTATTGCTATTCCTATTGCTATTGCTACGACTTGAATCTGCCTCGAGGATGGTCATCAAGAAGAACAAGCAGGGAAGCCAGGCCCCGAACGGCGGCAATGGCGACCCCGGCAGCAGCAGCAGCAGCAGCAGCAGCAGCGGCGGCGGCGGCGGCGGCGTGGTTGCGCAACCCCTTGGCCCGGGGGTGGACGTGCCCGGCCAAGTCTCCAACAAAGGCGTTGTCACCACCACTACCACCAACACCACCACCAACGACACCCACACCAACAGCAACACCAACAGTAACACCAACAGCAACACCAACAGCAACACCAACAGCAACACCAACAACAACACCAACACCGACAGCAACACCGACAGCAACACCGACAGCAACACCGACAGCAACACCAACAGCAATACCAACGTGGTCCCCAAGCTCCTTGCGCCGGCACTGCCCAAGCTCGTTGCGAATTCACTGCCCCTGCCGCCGGTCTCTCCTGCTCTCATAATATGTCGCAACAAGTGAGTCGTGTCTCCCCGTCTCTCATTGTCTGACGCACTTGCAAGTGTGACGTTCCGCACCTGGTATATCATGTCGTGCGCAGGGCCCCGCGACAGGACAATGATACCCTCCTTGCCTTTCTCTTGCCAACCCACCACTCGCGATGCGCCGGGCCCAGATGCTAATCAGTTGAGTCCGCAGGCACTGGCGTTACATATCCTCATTCCACGGACCATGGCTGAATCTTCCTCACGAGATACTCGAGCCCCTCGCCAACCTCAACTACAACACAAATCGCCCCCGCCCCATTGATCCCGCCGTCTTCTTTGACCTGGTCAACATCCGCCGAATAGTCGACGATGCAACCGACCTCGCTGTCCGCGCCGCAAGCGGCTTTGTCTCGCTCAATAGCCTGAAATCCTATCATCCGGCTTGGGCCATGGGACTGGGCTTTGGTGGGGTTACCCAGCCAAAGCTAAGTCACGAGCGCAGGCACAAATTACGGGAGCAGGCCACCGAGCTGCTGGCCAGGGCATATCGCATCGACGAGATAGCATGTAGTGTCGCCACAATGCAGAGCGCATCCGCTGTCGAGGATGTCGCGAGCCTCGTGCTGAAGAGAGACCGGAGGAACCTGGATGCCAAATACGTTCACTTTTTCCATGAAAAGATTCCCAGCCGCCAGTTGGCCGAATCGACGAGCTTGGATGCCCTGGACGAAGTGGTATCAGGCCAAACGTCTGGTGGCGGGCCTCTCCGGACGCGGGCCACGGTGCGCGTCTTCAAGGAGGATTACGATGGCGCCGCCAGGGACTTGACCGCGGCACTGCAGGTTTCCCGGGCGCACAAGGCCCACAGCATGGGCATGGCAGGTGAGTCGACGGAGCCGCAACCAGCCAAACCGGGATCGCGGCGGTCCGATGTCAAAGTGGACGAGGATCAGCAGCCCAGCAGCTTGGGCATACAAGTCTTGTTTGCCCGCGCCGGTGCCTATCTAAGCATAGCTTGTTTGCATGTTAACAAGGCCCTACTGCCTCTGCCATCGGCCACCAAGGCAAAAGCGGAGAGCGAAAACACCCCACAGCCGACAGACGGCCCGGGGGGGCAAGCTGGTGTGGGAGAGGCGGTTGGGTCAGCGACTTCAAACCCCGTGACGGATGCGCAGCCACCCGAGCTCACTACGGAGGAGCTGGAGGCGCAGAGGCGGGTGTTTGAGGCCAGGAGGATCGTCAAGTCTAATGCCAAGAAGGCTCTGCGGGACTACATGGCCTACCTGTCCAACTTCGACTATACACCAAACCTCCCCACAGATGTTGCTCAGGACTTCACGCTGGATTTAAAGATGGCGAAGAACTGGGGGCGGCGGCCGGGAGCTACCATACGCAGTGATTCCCCCGGTGGCCAAATCGCCCACACCGTCTATACACTGGATGAGCTCTTCGCCGCGACGCCTCCGGCGGACCTACCACCTTACCCTCCCACGGACATCACACTGGCGGGACCAAAACCCGGCAGCGACGCGACGTATGTCGGCACAACCATGGAGTTGGTGACATACCACCCGCTCATGACCGACGCGCTGCATGCCCTGCTCCTGTGCCACGTTCTCACCCAGACTTCGGCAAAAGAATTACTACGTCACGCTTACATGGTTGCGCGTCTCGTGCGGCTCGCCCACGGGTGGGGCATCTTCCAGGCGAGCCGCAGCCCAGCACGCGCAGATTGGATCGAGGTCCTCCGCAGGGGCCACAACTGGATCGGCCTGCCCACCCCGTGGGAGAGCCTCTGCGCGGCCGCACCTCTATACCCGGGGCAGAGCTCCCAGCACCTCCCCATCAACCCCGTTCATAAACGGATCCAAAAGGTCTACCCCGCGCACGAGCCCACGTGCGCGGTCCAAAAGCACATTGACGACGAGGACCGCGGGCGCGCAAATCAGCAGGCTCTGATGCTGACCATGGGAGACGACCCTGTCGCCGACGAGGCCAACGCGCGCGCAGCGTTCAGCGCGTACAAGGAACGGGCCGACGAAGACCGGCGGGCCGGGCGGGCGGACGGCAGCGAAACCATCGACCTCGTCTTCTCCTTCGACACCCCCGGTCCCAAGCCGGGCACCGGCAAGGGCCCGTCTGCGTCGTCGTCGTTGACGTCACCCACCAACGGCGGGCGCGACCTCTCGCCCGGTGCGGCCCACCGCCGCTGGGTCATGGACGAGGGCCGAGAGTACCCCATACTGACGGAGCGCGCCTCGGCGGTGGCTCGCTGGCTCCAAGAGGCCCCTCCCGGTGCCGGCGGGAGCGGACACAGGAAGAAGAAGAAGCCGGCTGTCGTTCCTTTTGCTTGAGAATGTGTGCCCTGACCATTATACAGACACTGAGCGTAGGATTTCCTTAAGAATACACTCCTTGCTATGGTTCTTAACACGGTGATGGCCCTTTGGCCTCCATATTTGGGGCGCAGCCTATGGTAACATTGCCTTATTCACTCACTACTTGCAAAGTTGTCATTACGCGAAAGTCACAAGTTACAAATCCACTGGTCGGACACCTTGTAGAGACATATCAGATGTGAACCTGGCAGGCAGTATCCATCCAGTGCGGGTCCCAGAGGCATGAGCCTGACAACTGAAATGCCATTTAGATGCCAAGTGAATGAGAGGTATCATGAGCTAAGACAGGTGTAAAACCCCCCCAAATACCTACCGTTTTCTTTTTCACGCCCGAGAAGCCCCCCCCCCCTCCCCAACGTCCAGAGATGAACACATAGTCTACCCATGACATTCGCAAAAGTTTCAACAGATAAGATTCCATATACATGACTGATACATAACTCCTGCTCGAAACAACACCAGTAATCAGAATCCAAGCCATTGCTCCCTCTAGTTGTTTCAATTCCACCTGATATTCCCGTCAGGTCCCGGCGCGCCCCCAAGACCACTCAAGTCCATCCCTAGGAAGTTGTTGATCTCGCCGACGCCGTCCGTCTCGAGGATGTTCATGAGTTCCAATTGCTGATCGGCACTCAAGCTACCATGTCGCTGCGCCGCGAAGCCAAATCCCTGCGGCATACCATGGCCTCCGGCGCCGCCACCGAACCCTCCAGGCACGCTCGTCGGGCTGGTACTTTCGTAGCTACCGCCACCCATTATACCTGCAAACGCGGCATTTGATGCGGCGGATTCATTCCAGACCCCATGCGGCGAGTTCATACCGTTGAATGCGTATGGGGAAATGAATGGCGGTGGAGGAGAGAACCAGTCGCCAAGTGTCGCCTGTTGAGGTAAGGGCCTCTGCTGCTGGTGCTGGTGCTGGTGCTGGAGGTGATTTTGCCTTTGGCCATTGATGACGTGAGGAGGCAGTGGAGGGACCGTGAATGTCGGCGTACGATGAGCCGGCTGCTGGGGCGTTTGTTGTGGTGTCGGCTGTGCGTTGGGTGTTGATGGTGAGTCAAATCCCATGTCGTCTGGGGCCGGCTCATATTTGATATTCGCCGGAGGTACGGATTGCTGCTGGTTTGCACCGACAGGCATGGGGCTGCTGTATGGCATCTTCGGTGTGGGGCTCCCCGTTGCGTCCGAGTACGAAGTCGGCGGTGGCGAAAAGCTGTTCGGGGCCGCGTTCATTGATTCCGGCGGTGTCGGAAGCTGGCTCTGTGCCATGCCGGCCGGCGAAGATTGCATAGCGCCGCTGGGGTTTAGTGGATCACCAACGTGCGGGGGCTCGCCTGGCGACGGCTGCTTGAAATCAGGCGGGAAATATCCGAACGACGGGCGGCGACCCTCGCTCGGCTCGTTCTTGAAGATGGAGTTGGAACGGAATGTTGGTTGGCGGAAAGGATTTGAGTCAAAATTGAAAACATTCATGTCCTCCGCCGATTCCACGGTGTAACCAAATACAGGCTGCGTGAACACAGGACGTTGTTGATTCTGTGCATAGGCTGATCCGTTTGACACGGTTGTGGGCACAGAGTTCTCTGATGTGGCTGGCGAATCATTGTCCACAAGCAACGGAGATGTGTAGGCGCTCTTTATCGAAGAGTCCGAAGGGTCGTCGTTGGTGTTGTAACTTTGGAGGCAGGCACGTCCGAACACAGAGTAAAGCTGCGACGCATTTTTGGTCCCAGGCCACCGTTCAGAACACTGATCGATGACGTCCAGGGCAACATTGACAATATCTTCCACATCATCTTTGGGATGGGCCTCGCGGACCTCTCGGTATGAGATGGCCCATAGGAGCACATTCAACGACATGTTCAGGGTAAGAACAAAGACCCACGTGATGTCGACGGCTGACTTCTTCACCTGCTGATTGGAGAGGTTAATTATGTAGACCGCGGAGTCGTAGCATATTGCAGCCGACCGGCTGGATGGTCTTGGAATCTGCGGGGACGGCCGATGCAAACTTATGAGCATGGTGTGATATCGCCCGGTGAACCTGTGCTCGTGTCAATGCTTGTGCGTAAAGTCTCCATGGTGGAGGGCAGAGACGTCCTTACCATGGTTTGCACCATACTGGCTCATTTGGAGCCGAGTCAATCCAATCCTTGATCCTGCGTTCCATCTCGACGAAGACAGGGCTTTCAGCATCTTTAGGCTCTGGTCGCTTCTTCTCGTACAGGCACCTTCGAATTTCGGCCTGGCGTACTCGCATCTTGCAGAAATGGATTGCGACCAGCTTCTTCTCGCTTGGTGGGCCAGGGAGTATGCCGTCTGGCGTGATGTTCTCGTCATCAACGGTCTCGAAGAATTGAACATCCATGAAGTCGTCTCCTTTTGCAAAGCCATTGGGCCGGCCCATTGAGTTCGCCAGGCCGAGCTCATTCCCAGTGACTATCCAGCTCATCCGGCGCCGAAGATCCATCTGGAGAGGGTCAATCAACCCCATTGAGTACCCTGCGGATATGGTTTTCTCGTCGGCCAGGCCAAGTTGCTGGCATATCTTTGTGGCCAAGCCGATGATATGGTAGACCACGGTCCTGGTTGGGGTGAGAAGCGAATATGTACCGATGAGGACCAGACACTGAAGTGTCTTGAGATCCTTGGGACGTATGACGTCTTCGAAGTACGCCATGGCAGCTACATAATAGCTATCGGCGAGGCCGGCGTACTGGATATCGAGCTTCTGCAAGCTTATTGCGAAAACCATACGCACCACGAAATTCTTGTAGGGGTCGGTATTGCCATTATAGACGTCCTGCAGGTCCGTCTCAAACTGCTTCTCATGGAGTGTTGGCGTGAAATACTGGGCTGCGACAGTGTTAGTCAGCCGAGACTCGGGCGTATTGTCGCGTGGGCACTGGCGCAATACTTACCTCGCGAGTTGAATACCTCGACAAGCTTGTCTGCCACCTGTCGAGCCGGCAGTGTCTGGGCGGGAATCTCGCTGACCATGGGAAAATTCTTCTTTCTCGCGGCCATTCCCGAAGGACCACTGACGCTCGCGCCCATGTGGACAATGCTTTGCATCCTGTCGAGACGGTCCATCCTCCTCGCACGAACGTCGGGAAATAATTCGGATATGCGCTGGGAGTCCGTGTATCGCTTGGCTTGGTCCATGAGCAGCCTCGTCATGGCGATACCGGAGCTGGGGCCCAAATAACGCGGCGTCTCGTCCGACTCGCTCAGTTTGACAAGGCCGCCCGGCCGCACGAGGTCTTCTGCGCTCTCGGGATGGTCATTGTCGTCGTCGGTGTACTGAGACAGCTCCGCTTCCAACTGGCGTACTTTTTGCTGGAGGTGGACAACATAGTTGCGGTTTATCTTCTTATTCCTCGTGGTGTCGAAGTATTCGCAGACCGAGCCGGATCGTTCGCAAGGCAGACATCTGGGAAGCGTTGGGTCGCACCTCGTTTTTCGCTGTAATACTGTCAGCCTGATCAACAATCTCAGTAGTCTTGGAATCCCAATGGAAGGTCAAAATTTAGTGAGTTGTTGTGGGTCCAGCGAGACCTCGGCACCAACCACCGGGCGAAGCGCAGAAGCGGTCGGGAACGGTGACAGAGCATGGGCTTAGACCACGGCAAAAGCAAGAGACTTGCCTGTCTGCAACGACAACACGCCGTCAGGGTGTGTGCGATGCGGTGTGAGTTGACATCGCTCTCGTCATCGCGCTGTTGTGTGGGGGGTCTGCGCAAGGACGAGGCAGACTGGGGAGGCTGGGAGGTACGAGGAGGGCCGGGAGGGTTGTAGAAGTATTGGGGAGGCCGAGGGATCACGGAACCAAGCCCCTGCCGAAAGACGTCTGCGGCATCCATGGGCGTGGGTTGCGACTCCTAAGAGGCCGGGTAGCGATGGACCGACTGGATCCGCCGCGGCCCGGGTGAATTTCGCAAGGCTGGTAGGTCCAACCGGCTAGAGCTCAGCAGTTGAAAGCTGTGTCCTGTGTCCTGTGTCTAAGGCAAGAGGGAGGGAGGTGGAGGGCCGAGTTCCGAAGGCATGAGGCTGTAGGGTTTCTCGTCGGAGGGAGGGGTGCTCGGCCGGCGGATTCGTGTTCGAAGGTTGGGAGCTCTCGCGTATGCTCTACTCAAGGCGACGAAATCAAAGTCAGAGACGGTCGATGGGTAAGGAGGAAAGGCGGTGGCGATGGTGTGCGTCGAGGATGAGTGGGCTTGTGCGCTGCTGTGTGGGCGGTGGTGGTGGTGGCGGCGGCGGCTGTGGTCCGGTGTGAGGTGTGAGGTGTGTCGAGGCTGTGGTTGAGATTGCGGGTTGCGGGTTGCGGTTGCGTAGACGTTGACTGACTGCTGATGTGCCTCGGGGCCTCGCCTGGCCTCGATTTACTAGTACAGGTATTAGCTGGGCGGCGGGCGTGGTCGGATCTGCGCTGGTCGTCACGGCTCGTAGATACTTGCAAGCAGTACCTAGAATACGGTGCCAGACTGGACGCTGGAGACTTGGATATGTGGAATACGGCGGGCAGGCAAGCCAGTCAGCCGCCAGTCCACAGTTCTTCCTCAGTTCAAGGTGCAGGAACGTGGGGAGCAAAGGGCAGCAGTGGAGCCTCGCCCCACCCTGCACGAGGGAGCAGCGAGGGAGCACTTGGGAAGCGAGGAAGGTCCCGGGTTGTCTGCGGGTTGTCTGGTTGTCAGCGCGTGCTGACAGGCCTGAACAGGCTAGCAGGCTCGAGACCGGCAGGGGGGCTCTCCTTCTGCGCTGGCCTACCCGCGGCCGGGCAGCTCCCCATCGCCCAACGCCCAATGCCTGTCGTCAAAGATCTTCTAGAAGGCCAAGGGTATATTCGCTCAAATATCAAGGTCGGACACCCCGTACGGAGCACTCTTGACTTACCTAGGCTTATAGGTACCCGTTCACCAACTAAGGGCCCATCTGGGTAGGTTATTACGTAGGTGCTCGGTCTTGGGGTGGGGAGGAGACGAGGAGACAGGACCCCTATAGATTTTTTTTCCCTTTCTCTCGCCCAATCTCTCAGCCTTTTCGCCGCATCCTTCTCTTGGAGAGGGACTACTAACTGGACTGCCAGTCTGTGTACTGTGCGTGGCATGTGTTGTACGCCATGGGGGCCATGCCTTGGACCGGCAAAACTCTCTCCTCCTCTCTCTTTCCCTCTCTTGACTCTCTCGGCCCGCCAGCCTTACCCTGTCCAACAACAATGCCAATCGTGAACTGAATCGACCCAGTCGCTTGGCAACGCCTGTCAAAATGCTCCAAGAAACACACACACCCGGACTAGTGGGCGGGCGGGCGGACGGACGGACGTGATCAAGAGTCTCGCATTTGCATCTTCTGGGCATTGGGGTCCTGGATTGCAGACGGTGGAAATGCCACCCTTTTCGCCCCTTTCGTCCACCGGAGAGTCAAGGCCCCCTTCGACAACCCGAAACCAGCAGGCTGCAGGCTGCAGGCTGCAGGCCGCAGTGCACAGGTCGGGCCTCGCCTGGGCATCTCAACTTGCCTTACGTTTCGCACTCGCGGACTGCCGCCCTTCCTTCTCGGTCATGACGCGCACCGCAGCAGCGCACGGTGAGGAGCATCTCGTCCTCGCAGCCTCGGGCCAGCCATCCAGCCAGCTGTGCTGCTGCTGCTGCTGCTGCTGCTCGGGTCGAGTCACGTAGGGTCTGGATCGCCAAACCTGCCGATAAACGAAACCCGCACGCGACTCTGAGATAGTCCGCCGAACCGCCCGTCTCCCGACTCCCTGCACTGGAGCCTCATCAATTTCGGGCCCCGGACACTGGACGTCCTATTAGCTCGATCCCGCCACAAGCCCGAGGCTTGGACCTGAATGCGTGCTATAGTTGCGGTGGTCAGGCCTCGGGATGCCACATCCAACACCCGACGTTCTGCCGTGGTGCATCGCCGTCGCTTTCAATGTCAACAGCCCAGATCTCGGTGTGTACCCGGGGCAGGCGACCGAACCAATGTGGGCACCCGTGAGCAGTACGGGCGGCATCCTGGGAGCGGGATGTTGGGGGCGGCACATGCACACACACCATGCTAAGCTGCCCGCAGCCGTCAAGACATGTACGCTGACGCGCAGTGCAATCCATGGCACCGATTCGTTACTGGGGAGGGGTTTCGTCCTAAGTCGGTGTCATGCCCTACCAACCTAGTTCTGGATACCCGCGTCGCGTTGCAGCTGGCAGTCACTGTGGGATGTTTATAGGACTGCCGTTGAAATCATTTCCGTCCCATCTTGGAAGACGAGTCGCCGACAACGTGCTTCCCCGACGTGCCGGGATACCTCGTCTGCAAATACGACCGGGCCTTGTCGTGTTGTGTACTGTATACGCAGGAGGTACTGTGTAATTGGTCTGGTGTTCTGTTCACCTACACCATTCACCATTCACCATACACTATCCAGCATCCAGGATGCAGGATGCACCACCGTACCATCTCATATGCCTATTATACCGTCTATAGATTCATAGTATCACATGTGGTTATTATTAGACAAGACAGAGATTCAAGACAAAGCATCGGCATTAGAGCCCGCATTAAAACAACCTTGACAGCCGAGAACCTAGGCCCAGCTGGGCCATGGTCGGGAGCCCGTATCTTGGTAGTCTAACCGTATGCCCTGCAGGACTGCCACCGTGGGCTGGCAGGCTGGCTGCGTCGTAGTGGGGTCGTGTGTCTTCTGTCACCACTTATTCCGGCGGCTTGCTTGTGCCACCCCCCCTCCGACCCCCCTTCCAACCCCACCCTACCCTGCCCTGCCCACTCGGTCTGGAGGCTCGTTAGGCAAATCACTGCGCCGTCGGGTTCTCGCTCATCGCACCCGGCCGCTGCGCTGCCATCCCAAGGCTGTCTTGTCGTCGCCATCACCTTGTCGCAAACGAAGCCTCTTCGCCCATCCCGCATCAACTCGGCCTTCATTGCTTCAGCGTCAATCGCGTCCTGTCTCTGACTGATAGATTACCTCTCCCTTGCTTGCACCTGGCCCTGAAGCGCTACCTGGCTCAAGCATCCCGCCCAACCCCTGGCAGACGTGGCCAAGGCGAACAAACGGCCAAGCTCTTTACCGCCGCGAGGCGTCTTGCGCCGGCCACCATCCATATCCTGCACTGCTCTACAACACCACCAAGATCTGTGGATCCGCTGTTGGGTATTATCATCAGCCCCTTCCACCATAGACCCAGCCTGTCCTTACCAACGCCTGGCCCCGAGGGCTTTGCGCAGTGTGCTCAACGCGATAAAGGTTGGACACACAGTCACCGTCAACCCGGTGAACCAGACCCAGGGCAGTAGCGCCCTTGCATTCAGACAAAGCAGCAAAACGAATGCCTAGGTCAAGTTTCTCAGACAACCCATTGTTACGGGTCTCAAGACCTGTATCCGCCTGCTCGAGATGTGAGACGTCGCCTCCCCTGCCTTATCCTCGGCCTCTTTGTCCTGTCGCTGACTCTTGTCCGCTCAGGTCGAGCTGCCAAAGTCAAGGTGATTGATCATTTTCACTCCCGCTCTAGCTCCTCATGCTGAAACCATGTAGTGTGATGGCAAGCTCCCAGCCTGTACCGCATGCGAGAAGGCTGGTCGCGAGAACGAGTGCTCTGCTGCCAACGATCAGTTCGCTCGTGGCAAGGAACGCAGGTATGATGGCATGGTGTTGCTCGGGGCCAACCCCCGGTCTGCCTCTTTCTAGCCTTGTCTGGCTGACCCGCGCTCAGTTATGTGGCTGCACTCGAGCTGCGCATCGAGAAGCTTGAGCGACGGCTGAATTATGCTCGCTCCAGGAAGGCCTCGGTGGCTAATCACGAGCAGGATGGCCCACTGTCCCGGGCACAGCCCCAAGACCGGAAGGACTCGCTTGCGAACATCCGGGCAGCCATACACCGCAAGGCTGAACGCAAAAGGGAAAATTCCGATGTCAACTCCTTGATATCTGACTTCGGCTACATGTACGTGCTGATCCCGCTCCGACAGTCTCGCGTCGGGACTGACCAGGGTCAAGGTCCATCAATGCCACCACCCGCGATTTTGAGCCCACCCTCAGCAACATGACCTTCGCTCGTCTGATTCTTGCGGCTGTGATTAATGATCCCTTGCCTGAGCCGCAGTCCCAGAGCTTGCCAGACAAGCAGGCTGCTCACTCCATCGTCCAGTACTACATGGCCAACATTTACCCCTTGTTCCCGCTGTTTCCTGGCACGGTGTTGCTCTCAGCCCTCGAGGACATGTACCAGCAAGAACGCCATGTCAGCAGCGCGAGCAAGTGGCTTGTATACATGGTATTGGCGACAGGATCCATGGCTCAGTCGCGGAGCACCCAGGATGACTTCTACAAGAATGGTGTAGACTTCGCCTCTCAAGCCCTCCAACTGGCCGATCGTGCGCTGCAGCCTGGCCATGCCACTCAAATACAATCGCTCGCGGTCTTCACCCAATACGCGATGCTGGACCCTGCGCATTTCGACAGCTGGCACTTGATTGGTTTCACCTGCCGTGCTGTTGTTGATCTTGGCTTCCACCAGGACCCGCCCAACCAGAGCCAGGCCGACAGGGCGGCGCTCGACATGCGGCGCAGGACCTTTTATTGCGTATATGCGCTGGACAGGTTTGTTCACCTTCGCAACTCGTGCATTCTCCCGATTTCGAGCACTGACGGTTCTGGTTTCGTAGGGCAATCAGCATGGTGCATGCCCGCGCATTCTCTTTCAGCGACGATGCCATCAGGGTCGATTTGCCAGCAATGTCTGGCATAGGTCGTATAGCTTCTGTCGCTGGTACCATAACAGGCCCGCAGTCGCATGACCCTGCCATCCTGCTGTTCCAACTACGTCGCATCCAATCGCAGTGGTACCAGACCTTGATTCAGTCCGACCCCAGCCAGCCTATTGAGGGCCACGACGGAGACGTCACATCCTTCATCTGGCAGATGTGCCAGGATATGCGCGAATGGGATGAGTCCCTTCCGGATACCCTCCCCATCGGCATTCGGGAGCTCTTTGGTCTGGAACTCAAGTACAGCTACGTCTACTGCTTGGCTCCGAGTGCTCGTGCCCCTGTCATGACGGCCTACGGACGAATGTTGATCTTTGAATATGCCATCGCTTATCTGGACCACATCTACGGCATTGCTCATGGAAGCCCAGACCCCAACCCATCTCTTTACACCTATCATGATGCGCTACGGGTCTTCTTTATGGGTAGCCAATTCATGGCAGTCCTACGAGACGCCGGCGACTCCATTCTCGCAGGGGCATCTGTCCCTATGCCAGTCGCTTTGCCAGGAAGAGCACCGCCACCGCCTTTCCCAACACGGACGAGTAACGATGACAACCTGACAAGAAGCATCCGCTGCCTTGAGCGAGTCAAGTTGACCCTACAAAAGTACGGCGAGAGGTGGACCAACGCGCAAAGCTTGATGCAGAGTTTCAACACCATAAGTGAAGATCTTCTCGAGAATCTCAAGACGAAACAGCAGCAGGGTTTTCAATATGCTGTCGCTGCCCAGGCCCAGGCTCAGGCCCAGGCGCAAGCACATGCGCAAGCCCAGGCCCAGGCTCAGGCACAGGCCCAGGCACAAGCACAAGCCCAGGCTCAGGCTCAGGCTCAGGCCCAGGCCCAGGCTCAAGCCCACATGCACCATCAGCATCAATATCACCAGTCTCCGCCTCCACGGCAATACCAGCACATTCCAGGCACAATGGGAGGTGCCATGCTAGGCCAGATGCCCCTGCCGGGATCTGGTCAAATCCATACTCACATGCATCATGGGCAGTATACCATGTCGATGCAGCAGCAGCCGATGTATGTAACAACGAGCCCGCCAGTGCAACAAATGCAGATGCCTCCACCTCCTCAAGGGCCGCCGATGCATCATCTTCACCAGCGAGGCTCGCCAAATCAGGATGTCAAGTGGGAAAATGTCGATATCTCACAAATGATGGGAAGACGTGGCATGTGAAGGGCAGATTTCATATCTGTAGATCTCTGACATTGTCATGGAGGGTCAGTTCAGGCGCTGGTGAGCGAGGTATCCTCTCTGATGGGATCTGGCGATGTAGCAAGAGGAGAGAAAGCGCTGCCCTTGTGTCTTTGCCATTTGTTGGATACCTCATGATAGTAACGAATGCATCAATCGGAGTTTGCATTGGAACATCTGTCGAAGCCAACTGGCAAGAGCTTGCCAACACTGCCAAGATCCCAATCTAAACGGACGATGTGTGTACCTAGGTAAGGACAATGAAAGGGCCTTATATCCTCCATACCGTCTTCTCGTGCTTTATTCACGCTTATCCGCGCGTTTCAAGGTCCTACACGCCACATGTTGCATGACCGCGTCGGAATGCCAACCCTAGCTAGGGCCCCAGGCTTTCAAAGTTACTCTGCCAGTTGATAAAATCGGCTCATCGGACCAGTCTTTGAACCTTCGCCAGGCCCTTTCGACATCAGGAGATCAGGATTGTCTCAGGTACATGAATTCATATCTGCTCGGTCTTGTGGCAAATACCACGGAAGTAATTACTTCAAATACCTAGCTATTGGCGACTCGGAGCGCAAGTGAAACTTGAGATCGCGTTCTCAGCAATGAGACACCATGGACGAAGTCAGCCTACTTAAGGAGGCCAGATAGTGACGGGGAATGAACCAACTCTTTGATATCACATGACGCCAAAGACACCATCTCGAGAGACAAAACAAGCTGGGCATGTCTAGCGCAGGGGATTATCAAGGAGCTAGACAATCAATTTCGATGAATAAGAATTATTGGCGAACAAGTTGCAACACAATAGCATTCCTTTAGAGCCGAATAGCCTATGTGGAAGTCCACACCTTCTAGTTGTAACAAAAATAGGTATTTTTGGTCTATAATTTTGTCTAGTTAGGTAAGTTTCAGTAATCAACCTGAGATTCAAGTCAAGCATGAGTGAGCATACTGCTGAAACCTCGGTTGCATCTGTTGGTAAAAGAAAGAAACCTGCCCGTATACTCTCCCGACGTTCAAGATATCTAACATGAATTTTCCATGCACGTTTCACCCGAAGTATTCTAAAGACTGGTGCCCAGGCCGAATGTGGCAACCAGCCACTCCCCGAAATACTCGGACAGAGAGTGTGACCACAGATGAGGACACGGCTGACTCCCTGTAGTATAGGAAGCATAGATACGGTCGATCGAGTCAGTCTAGTTTGGAATTACTCGAGGAGGTGGGTAAAACAGATCTCAACGGCACGCCGTGGACGGACAAGTCTTGGATCACTATTGGGGGCGAGGACCACAAGGTGATTAGACATTAGCAACAACTGGAACAAGTACGTGGCTTTCTCCCATTTTCTGTTGCTGAAACGAAGGTATCCGCGGAAAAGATCTCCGGGAAACTTCAGAACACAGCGACCGTTTCATCAACTGGTCCGAGTTCAAATTCAAGCACCACTCGCCAGCCGCCACAACAGACTAGCACAGAATAATTGGGCCTCCCTCAAGCTCGACTTCAGGGGCAAATACGAACTTCGACGTCTGTAGTCCGAACCACGGGGCCCCATAACTTGAGAGCTTAGGCTGTACGGAATGGGACGGAGCGTACCACCTTTCAAGGACGAACTCCGAATGCCTCTCGCAGCCGTGCTCCTGAAGTCTCCAAATCCAGGCTCCTATGACAGAGCGTGAGTCAAACAAGTACTTCAACGGGCAATAAGGGCCGTGGTGTCCCGGTCAATGGCACAAAGTCTACATCGCCCGGGAATTCCAACTGGGACAAACCCGGTGCTCATGGCCAAAGTTCTCGAAGCAGCGACTCGTGGCCTTGCCATGACAAGCATGTGAGTGATGCGGCTGGCATCTTCCCAGATGAGCCAAGAACTACTAACTCGGGGCTGAAAAGACACCTTGGTGAATTTCAACAACAGGTCGTCGTGGAAATTGAGTTTAACGGTGAGCCGGAAACAAGCAACAAGAGCACGTCAACCCGAGAAGGGCCAGTGGATCACCGTCGTTAACATTCCCCTTCGGGAGCAGCGGGAAACAAGGCTGGTCGACGGACTCCCAGCCCAAAAATGCATTTCCCAGCTCCTCAGAGGCACTGACATCCCGGCAGGATCTGACCACGGTGACCGCAACGAAGTTCGTCAGGCCGCAGCGTGCCCGAGGCCCGCTGAACGAGGCGGATGAACACGCCGAGTGGAACGTCAAGTGCGAACCAGGCTGCATAATTATGGGCTTCGATGTGAACAAGTACTACTACGTAGGCCTGGAACTCGCGTCGCGCAAGCTCCGGGCCAACGCGCGGGCACCTGGGGCTACCGGTAGATTCGGGATGCCATCCATCCGCATCCTGCCCAAGGTGCGCCGCGACGTCCTCGTCACCACGAGTACACTACGTGGGATTTACATCCACGTCGAGGTTTCCACACTTACGTTTTCGGAACGGGGGAATTCCGTCGCCCTCTATTTCCTGGGCCGAGGAGGAGCTCTTCGCACTGATGGTGCCGCACAGGAGGAGGCATAACAAGTGGTGTGTGCCAGTCGCCAGGAAGAGTAAGCTGGCCGAGGACATCACGCAAAGTACATCCCAAATGAGGCGAGCGCAATATACGGCGATGACACGCGGCCCCCGAGCTCTCTCAAAAGATTGCCACAATGACAGCAATCGTCCAGAAGTGTGCTCATCACCTGAAGAAGACTGACCAATCGACGGCTTGGACGCTCGAGCTCAGGCACTTCCAGTCGTCTTCGGACCCTGACGCCGTGAAGCGTCTTGTCCGGCTCTGCATGGCATTAATCATGTCAGCCAAAGGGCTCGGTGAGCCCGGGCAGCCTTCTTTTAATGAGACGTATGAGGCATTCAGCAAGATCACGGATTGGAAGGACCTGCTTACAACAACTGGCCTGCGAGAAACGATCAGTCATTGCGAAAAACTTCCCCGTGACATATCCTGCAGCACCAGAGGGCGCCTGAAGTCCTTCCGTCTCGCCTTCATCGGACTGGTCCCGCTTGGACGATGATGATAAGGCATAGTCTATTCTCTCCTCGTTAGATTAATTTCGGAATGTCTCGTCTGGCTGCAAGGCTAGTCGACTTATGCTGTCGCTAGTTTCTTAGCGACGACCTGTTTTTTTTTTTCGTAACATACTGTTATCGGCATTGTATTCATTATTAGACGCTGGGTCCTTGAGCGTTTACGACTGTGTGAAGGGACCGCTCGCATTTAGATTTTTTCCCCCAGAAACCCCCCCGCCCCCCAAAAAAAAAGATAGGTTTGTGTCCGGATTGAGAAAAGAACCAACTAGTCGACTTATGAAATGATTTTACTAGCCAGCGTTTTGGGAATTTCCAGACCTCAATCTTCTAGTCCTAGACGTCGTTACAGGCATCTTACAACACCTCGTCAGCATACTTTGCTACTTTATTAAGTCTCCGAATTAGCCTGAACAGTTAGTGACAATTTATGATTAACCATTCCATGTCATCCAAGGAAGTGAAAATGGATAACACTTGTCGTCCGTTCCCGTTGCTGTCTCAAGGGTATTTTCAATCTTGACGTAACTATAACAACACTTTAGTTACTTATCTGATCGTTCCAGCCTTAATCTTCCTGCCTTGTAATATCTTCGGTAGTTGGTTGTGTTCTTAACCAGGGCACAAATCTCTCTTTTGTTTTGTTTTTTGCGTAAAGAAAATTGAAATGCGAGCAGTCCCTTCACACAGTCGTAAACGCTCAAGGGCCCGTATCTCCGGTAGATGAACCTGTTGCTGAGGCTCCTTTGCAACCTACCTAGATACATTCTCTGTTCTTATACTCACGCCGTGCCTTGGATTTTGCAAGAGCTAATAACGCCATTTACGGGGTTGAGCGTGTCAGGGACCTGGTCAACTTGATACATTATCCAGGAACAAAGATTGCTTAGCAGTCGGCTGATGGATGATATTCCAAAGGACTCACGCGGTGGTTATCCCGTCGGGCATGATATTTACTGGCGAAAGTGGCCAGGGTTTCAGTGTGGGCAATTTAACATGCTGATTTCTGTGCAGACATAACTCTCGCCCTATTTAAATACCCGGCTGTCATCTCTAAGGTGGTCATCTCACTAGCGTTTCTCATGAGCCTGGGCCTCCCCTGGCTCGGTTCTAGAAGTTGTCCAACTGTACTTCCCTCAGCGGCACTTGCTTTTCGGTCTACCACGTCACCGGCATCGAAAGATGGCGGCATTGGCCTCAGCTGAAAGATGTCGCCTGGTACCGGCACTGGGACAGGGTTTTGGTCCAGTAATTGATCGCCGCTGTTTGCCACAGCAGTGACATCGGAATAGCCAGAACTCTGTGGGGTCGGTAGGGGTGCTGGTGGGATCCGCGGCGCATAGTGGTTATGGGAGTGGCTAGATGTGCTCTTGACAATTTTGATGATGAGTTCGGCCATATTCACTGATGCACACATGTTAGCCCTCCTCGACCATAGCATGATTGATATCCGTCCTAAGTACTCACTCTCGATTGCCAGTTTAATCAGGTACATCAGTGGATGAAACTGTATATAGCTGTAGACACTGTGGCGGTGAGCCCGATTAGAAAAGTGAGATGCCGGAGGCTGTGTTGTGCGTACGCGCACGTGAGGCTCTTCTCTGAAGGCTAGGCGAGGTTCACTTACACGAAACTATCTGGCAGGGACATAATCCCAATTAGTATAACCTAGTATTCTATCAGTGAGGATCTAGCATCGCAACCGGCAGTATTTGGACAAGCGTACATCTAGCGACAAAGAGAAGAATATCATCACGAGATTGAATTTGTACAATGTTTCGTACTTGGTCAATCCATGAGCGACAAGCTCTGACCGGACCAAATAGATGAAATATAAGTTGAGGCCGAGGTCGATTAGAGCAAAGATGCCCTTCTCAACGCGATCCCATATCTCATTAAAATGGACCCAGGCTGGGCTGATCTGCATACGTGCAGGCATCCAAACAATGAAGACGCTAACGTTGACCATTCCCAGTAGCAAGGCGACTGCCCATTTTATGCGGACTACTCTACGCCCATCATCTACAGCATTCGATGTTAGCTACCACAGCAAAAAGAAGCAAGTACTAGCTCGATACGATTCCGGGGAGAAACAGATCACATAGTGGCCATGAACTGAATTGTAATTTGCAGTCTGGTGAGAATTTGGAGAAAAAGGCCGCGGGTGGGGGATATTCCTTCTTGGTGGGCTTACAGATGATTAGGGCGATACGGTTGATGATAATGTGCATCAGACATTGGGTCTAGCGCAACTTATTCAGCACTCAAGGGTTCTGAGTTCCGTAACTGAGGTGGTGACCAACTAACCTGTATTGTCCATAAACAGACTGGAGATTTTGATCTCCATGTTTAGCATGGACTCCAAACACCATAACACGTTTGATTCACTTACGGATGGCGAAGAACAGCCAAAAACTACAAGCTCCGAGTGTCAGTGCACTGTTGACATCGACCGACTTCTCAAGGGCGGGACGGTAGGTACCTTGGTGGTATCACTTCTTGGACAAATAGGTATGAAATGAGAGAATAAACGACGCTGGCCAGCCACACCGCCGTTACCATCAAGACATACGGATGGGTAAACAGTCGCTTGGACCGGCACAGGATCCGATATGCTTGATCAACGATCGTGGTGGCCGTAAAGACGGCACAGGCTGAGGAGAAGCCGAACAAAAACGTGATTAGTATCAACGAGGACTGAGGTGTTACTTCTTGCTTGTACCAAGAAGGAATGAGAAATCCATTCATGCTGCTGACGGTAGATGCATTGATGCGATCTAGATGACATGTAGTCCACACATGTATAATGGACTACTCTGCCATAGATTCGTCAGGTATGGGACCCCAAATTGGGACCCGAACTGGGAGAAGCAGAAATGGGACAGTAGGCTTTAAAGCACACTCCCGTGTCAACGGCTCGGCAACCAATCTGTCTTCATGTTGCGTCACTGTGGGCATTCACGCCGGTCCTGGGTGGGCGGGGTTGGAGGTGGGCTAGATAAACTTTTGCTCCCAAAACAATTCCCAGCGCGGCTCAGGTTTTCGGACCCCACCAGGAAAAAAAAACCGCCATGTCAATTGTCTTGGATGCCAAAGTCGGAAAGTGGTTTGTAGATCGCCGGGAGTTACACTCGTATAGGAAGGCTCCTCCAGGCATTTCCACGGCTGAATTCACATCAAGACCATGTCCGCGCGAGGGGAATGGGGATCGGCAGCTCTTCAATGAGAGAGAAGTAGTAGAAACCTGGTCGAGGGGGCCAAACTTTAAAGGGTGGCAGATGCAGGTGAGATCATACCCATTCCAAGTTATTGCTGTCTGACGTAGCCCGGAAGCTAATCAGCCCTCCTGATGACTTCACTCCGACATGGCGAGTCAGTCACTGACTCGGCAGGGTCCTTCAAGCAGGTGACTGGCAAAGCGTCGAGAGACGTGAATGGCCGCCACCGGCGGTAGGAACCTCACTGGTTACAGCCGCTATGAATAAGGTTCATACCCGGGTTCCAAGCCCACAAAACCTTATTTTCGGTGGGGGAACTAAGCATATCCGGTCCCTGTGGCATGGGAAAATGGGATTTGGGTTCACGAGAATCGTTTCCGGTCAGGGTCAAAGCAGACTCGGCATGTTGAGGCCATCTCGTCGTCATAATGGTGACCTGGGGAAAGGGACCTCAGCCCTTTGCGAGGCGCCTCTTCAGTCTGGACCGCGATGTTTCTTCCGAAGCCGACCAGTCCTGGGAATCTGTGCCTCCATACCTAGGTACCTACCTGATTTGGTACTTAGTAAGTACTTAATACAAGTAAGAGGCTTGAACTGCCGTCGTGGCGACTGGTGTTATTCTCTTGAGATGACCTCCCACGGTTTCCAAAGCTCACCCTAGTCAAAAATGGCTTTGTACGGTTTACATTTCGGCAGGGAAGTTTGTCCGCTGCGACGAGGAGCATGCCGGCAAGTACATTTCAACTGTGGTCCGTGGTACATCTAACTTGGTGAGTGCTTGTCAGTGATGTCACAACACATGAGAAATTCGCAATGATAAGATCCCGAAAGCCAAATCTTGGTTGCGTTTCCCAGGTTGCATCTCATAACACGAAGATGGGGGTATTTGAGCTTGGCAACAGTATGGTGGAGTTGAACACCGTAATTCCCTGGTGCTGCAATTACTAGTCCCGCTCAGGGAAGGGCAAGAGAGGAGGCTTCAGATGCATGTATGCCCATTGTTGTGTGGAATCACACAGGCATTTGGTAAAGCAACAAATATTTCAGGGGACAAAACGAGTAGACCTGGTGATGAAAAATCCCGTGATAAGTTGATCGAGCTTTGCACATTAGTAGTTTTGCTTCTTGCTTGACAGAATTAGACTTTTGTCCCGGTGGATGATATAAAACTCCCCCTGGAGGCAGACTCGGATTGAGTTGTGCAGGAGGACAAGCAACCTTATGCGGGACAGCAACCGTGTCTTGAAATGGAAATAAGCCTGCATCAATATCAAATGTGTCAGATTGTAGCAATTTACCTAATTGAAATTACGCGTTAAGTGTCCATTGAGAGTATTAATAACGATTCCCAAACCTGCCATTTCCAAACTCCTATAAGCAATGAAATAATGCTGATCATAGGTATAGATGCGTCACAGGGCATGATTCTCCGTTCCGTTTTTCTCTCTCCGCAATCATCTCATCGACCTCGGCTGAGACTTCACCAACCTTTGCCACCAGCTCAGGCTTTTCAGCGCTCGATCGCTTCAAAATCCTACCAAACACTGCCTTTGCCAGTGCGTCGACATCCCTGGCATTGCCCCAATCCGGCAGGGCGGACAGCCGTTCGAAGGAGCTTTGCAGCTTGTCTTTAAATGGAGCAGCTTTCACGGCGGTGATGTCCAGCTTCTGTTCCTCAAGGCGTTGGACAAACAGCTGGACGCAGTCTTTGGGCTTCAAACTCTCGAATTGGAGGACTTCCGGGAACCGGCTGCCCAGCCCCGCATTTACCTTCAGGAGGTTATTGATGTCGTCGTTGTAACCTGCGAGGATGACCACGAGCTTGTTCTTGTACTCTTCCTTAGTCAGAAGGTTCAACATCTCTATGAGAGCCTCCCTGCCGAAGCAATCGTCGTCGTCTAGGCGGTACGCCTCGTCGATGAAGAGGACCTTGCCGAGAGCTCGCTGGAAGACTTTCTGAGTCTTCGGGCCCGTCTGGCCGCGGTACTCGCCGATGAGGTCCGTTGTGGAACAGTCGTACACCTGATTGGTGGCCAACAAGCCCATGTCGTAGAAAACCTGCCCGATCCTCCTAGCAGTCGTCGTCTTGCCCGTTCCTGAAAATCATGTTAGTTTCTAGATGCCGTGTTGAGTAGATGGATTGATTACCAGGAGGACCTCTGAAGAGGTAGTTGAAAGGAATTTGTGAACGCGGGTCCATGTCCAATGCCTTTGCATTTTGGACCATGCGTGAGTAGCCCACGAGCTTCTCTACAAGGCTGTCGGCGCCGACAAAGTCCTTGAAAAGTTCGCGAATACGAGTCTCAGCTTCCGTGGGTCTGTCGAAGTCGGCATCGAAGTCCTTGGACTCCAACAAGAATGGGTCATACTCTTCGGTGCATGAGGAGAGCCGCCCCTGCTGCAGCTCTTTTGCTCTGGTAAGGAGGATATCAATCTCGCCGGCATTCCCAAAGTTGCGGTGGTTCCTTGCTCGGGAGATCACCTCCATTGCCACCTTCTTGGCGTCGTCAGATGCAGTGTAACTCTGTTCCTTCAGCTTCAAGTCCAGAATCTCGCGCAGTTCCTCGTCCGTGAAGTCGTCGAACTCGAACGCGGATGACATTGGGAACCTGCGGTTGAGACCAGGGTTCGAGGCCTGGAACATTCGCTCCATCCTGTCTCTGTACCCGAGCAGCAAGATACACTCGTTCGGGCCGCCCTGGACGTTCGCAACCAGAGTGTCAATGATGGCGGTCTTGAAGATGTTTCCACTCCCGCTTCCGTTCGACTCATCACTGCTGTCGCTCAACCCATACGCCTCATCGATTATGAGGACTTTGCCCCTTGTTGATGCGAGTATTCTCTTGGTGATGTTCTCCGACTCGCCCAAGTACTCGCCAACGAAGTCGGAAGGGTTCTTCACCACGACCTCGCCATCGGTGAGGAGGCCAATGTCCACCATGATTTGACCGTAGTACTTTGCGACCGTGGTCTTTCCAGTTCCCGGGTTTCCGAGGAAGATCCGGTTCATTGGGCAGTCCACCACTGGCTTCTCGGCAAGCTCACGATCATAGTTGATTTGCAGCCTGTGCACCAGGGCCTTGAGGGACTCCTTCACGGACTTGAGTCCTACCATAGCCTGGAGGTCCTTCCAGGCCTTGCTCTTCTCCAGGGCGGCCGAAGGGGGAGGTCCCACAATATCCTCCATTGTGAGGAAAAGGTCGTCGGCCTCCTTCCCCGCTTTTTGTGTCTCTTCTAGCCGAACGGCCTGCCTGAACAACATGCGCATGAGAGTGTTCTCGACCTCGCGGGCGTTTCCGAAGCTGGGAGGGCCCCGGCACCTGCCAATTCGCCGTGCTACAATCCGCATATAAACACCGTTTGTGCCTTTGTCAACCTTCATCTTCCCATTGAACTTGTCATGGAGCTTCTTCTCAAGGATCTGGAGCAGCTCCACATCCTGGTAGTCGTCGAAGCTGATTGTGAACGGAACTCGGCTTTGCAGGCTTGGGTTGTGCGTCATGAATGTCTCCATTTCTTTCCCAGACCCGGTGAGGATGAAAATGACCTTTCCTTGGAGCCTGTCCATCTCCGTCACGAGGAAGTCGAGAACTTTGCGGCCTGTGCCGCTGATGTCGGGTCGGATGATGTGGGCGTCATCTATGATCACAACTCCCATCTCACCTATCGCGTTGATAACGTTCTTGAGCTCGTTTACACCGTCAAATACGAGCTTTGAGCCAGAAGTGGTCCGATAGAGGTCTTCGGCAAGGTCGAGTCTTGGAAGAAACTTGGCGCAAAGCTTGGCCACGGTTGTCTTGCCGGTGCCGGAATTTCCAATCAAGACGGTGTTGAATCTCTCCTTGGCGAGGTCTACTTCTTGGCGCCGGGCAGTGTCGACTAGAGACTTGATCTCGAGCATCTTGGACTTGACAGACTCGAGCCCGATCATGTCCATGATCCCGTCTAGGTACGCATTCTCTATGTCTCTTGACTTCTTCCGTTCTTCCCATTCCTGCTTCGCCTTGGAGCTGACAGTGGGCCAGGCGTTAGGGTCTTCCGGTTCGCTCTCCTTGTGCTCATCTGTCGTTGCCGATTTGGAGCTGTCTTTGCCTGAGTCATCATTTCCTTCTGGATCTTTTTCGTCCGATTCCTCAGTTGGTGTTGATTTCTCTGTCGGTGCCTCTTCATCTGAGTCCTCGTCGTCGTCACTGGTCACATACTCGTCGTCGTCGAGCTCCTTCTGGCATAGGCGCTCCAGTTGTTTCTGCAGTGCCTCGAGCTTCTGCTTCTGCTTCTTCTGGTCTCGACGCGACCGGAGAACCTCTTTTTGATGGGATATCTCCTCCATCAAGTCCTCCATCTGCTCGTCATGTTCTTTCTTCCACTCCTCTCGCTTCTTCTTGAGTGCTGCTGCCCGCTGGGCCTTGGCATCTTTACTCAGTTTCTTCGCTACGCTCTTCGCCGAAACCTCATCCTTTTCCCTTGGGTGCGACGCCGATTCAGAGACTCGACCGAAATCTAGGCCCGTGTCCTCGGTTGTAGTGGCGGCCTCGTGTGTTGTTTGTTTCGGTGCCTCCACCGGTTTGGCGTTCTCGATGTCTGGCTTTTCGACCGGAGGAGTCTCTTCGACAGGAGGCTCCATACGATCCTCACTGGGTTCTTTCTCGGATGGTACTGAGAGGCTTGGCTTCAAGCTGGTGGCCTGATCGTCTGGTTCGGCAGTGTTTCGGGTGTCTGATGCGTCATCATTGCATGCGGGCTTCTCTGTTGAGCTTTCTGCATTGTCTGACGCCGTCACCGAACTGGCATCGCTCAAGCTGGAGTCGTCGTTCGAATCTGAAGCTAGAGTGGCAACTTTGTCATCACTTATGGCGAGGCTTGTGCCGGATGTTGAAGAGCAATCGACCAGATGGTCTTGCATCGTATTCTGCTCAGGCTCTGAGCCGAGCTTCAGCATGCCACCCTTGGCAAGTGCATTTTGTAGGGCAACAGCATAGATATGGGGCGCCGAATCGTTGTGCGCCACTGTTGACTGCAAAGTGCAGCTTGCGGCCTCACAAGGCTTCAGAGCGTCCCTAAGCTTTGGTGTTAACAAGAGAGCTTCTCACCGGTAGGTGTGCCAGGGACGGCATGGTCCGACTTCAGGAGCCGGAATACTTAGATGTCTCGATTGGTCACTTACCTCTGCACGAGTCCCGCATCCTGGCTAAACTCGACGGAGAAGTTGCCAGACAGCCTTAGGATAACCTTGACATTCTTGTGGTTTTCGCAGGCCACCTCGATGCACATGTTCAATGCATACTGGCCTTGCTCCCCAAGATCTACACCGGTTTGGGGAAACGATTCCTTGGTTGTTTCAGACGTTGGATTCTGATGCGCAGCCTGAGGTTCCCTAGCGACCGCCATTTCGGAATGAGGTAACACGAGGATCCAGGTGTCGAGGGCGAATGTGCAATTCTCGCCTTCTTCTCAATCCGGGGAAACAGGGCCAGCAGCCTATTAGTACCGCGCGGGCCCCGCGTCGACCAAGAGGCTCATCCGGAGCACACATGCCTAGGTAGGGTTTGTACACTTCCAGGCACTAATGAGGCATCCATTCAGACGCTCGGGCTGAGACCCGAGAGGCCAACAATCCCCACTCGTGCAGGCAGCCAGGCCAGTGTGCCACCTGTCTACGGGATTGCACGCATGCAAGTGATTGACGACTGCGCGTCTCATTGGACGCGGCATGCCGTATAAGCAACCTGCAGGCTGCGCCGCTCGAGGTGGCCGATGCAATGCAGCCCTGCAGGCCGTTGCTGCCTAAGCCCCGACCTTCGCCGGCGGCCGGTGTCTGCGCATCACAGCAGGCAGAATCTGAGGCTGACTGCGCATGCCAGTGTGAACTGAGGCCTTGGAAACGCACAAGGGTCTCAAATTGTTGGCCCGTCTGCCCGTCTAAGCGAAGCTCGGCGCGTGCCACGACCAGTCAGTCTGGGGGTGCGCATGCGCCGATCGAACTAGTCGCTCGCCAACTCACCCAAAACCCCGGCAGAGAGTCGCTTCGCCGGGAAGTGGCTGGGTATCGATTCTTCACCAGCATCTGAGACGTGGTCAGAGGCTATGATTCATTTTGCTTTTTGTTGGCTCCACTGCGTCGCCCCTTTACCAAGGTCATTGATGCCCGTCAGCGTGAAGCACGAAGCACCGCATTGATTAAACAGTGTGACATGTCTGACCATGATTCCCGTGGCGCCTTCTGGCCAAGATACGAAGACAGCGAATGACCATTGGTGATGGTCGTCGCAGGTACGCAGGCGACTAGTACCAATTTGCATGAAGATAAGAGGCCGCATGCAGCCTGTGACAAATAGTAGCGCTTCCTGACCCTCTAAGTCACGGCGCATCCGCATACTTAAGTGGTACACGTGCTCAAGTGCACCAAGCTTCTCTGTTTCTCTGTTTCGGTGGTCGCGATGCGCGTGCAATTGCCGCGATTTCGAGTCTGGTAAGTCTAAGCGCAGAGATGTCCTGGGAGACTATCCCAGCAAGTGACAAATACGTTGTGTCCATGGTGAAAGTTGGTAGTACATGTGAATTGATCTATGGGAGTAAAGTATCATGCGTCCGCAATCGCCGAAGTGCAGTCTATGGACTCACATGCTACAGCAATTGCTTAATTCACAGGTGCACGGAAGGCTAGGGGTTATTGCGCGAGTTCCTAATAGTTACAATGATTTATCGGAATTGCATAATTTGAATATTTGCTGCATTACGTGTGCCTCTTGTGGTAGTAGCTTCCAGCAAATTTAGATTGGACTAACTGGCGAAAAGCAGTGCTTCTGGGCGTAGATATCCTTCCTTTTTTTTCTTCTCCAAAATGAACACCTCACCAGTTTCGTTCCACGTGATTGCTTCCCTTCTATTCAACTAGGGAAATCGTTGGGGCCTCGACCAGGTAGGTCCCATGGGGTAGGATGCTGAGGGTATTTAGTTTGAATCTATTCCAGCTTCTGATGCTCTGATGCTAGCTGCACGTTCACGGTGCTAGCAGCCCAAGATGGAACTAACTCGAGTCACTCAATCGTTTGCTAGATAGGCTTGTTGGTATCAGTCAGGGTTATGTAAGTGATGGGACGTGTTTGGTGGGACAGTTCCTGCTGGGGTTCCCAGCGGGACTTCCGCTGATGAATTTGTTTACGACCAATGTGGAGGCGCAATATGGCTGAGCAAGGACATTGTGGATGACGCGACTGCTTCATACTTTACAGATGCGCAGAAGAAATGAGTGAGCATTATCACGTGCATTAGAGACCAACTAGTACACGAGCTAACAACTTTACGGAACGGAATTCCAGTTTTTATGAGCAATGAAATCTGGGAATAAAGCGCAGTATCAGGCCAGTATCGTATGTTGGACCAAATACTTAGCAGCGCCGCTTCGACGGGAAGTTTGCTGACAGAGAAGCCCTCAGGACATACTCAGTGCTAGTTACCAGGTACATTTCCTCGATATGATTACCATGGTTGACATTTGCAGACCAATGACAAGGCTGGAGAGACATCTCCAGAAAGATCCACAACGCAAACGATCTGGTATGATAATCTAAGTCGGAACCCATCTTCGTGCCCTGGTCGATTTCTATATGCTGTCAGGTTCGTGCCCTTGATAGCGATGTATCAACACTGGTCTGTTTCTGGAGTCTTGACAGAGGAGCTGGCAATCTCAACACGACGCCCTACTGAAGTACTTCATGACTACAGCAATCTGGACAAGTATATCATCAGTTACACGACAGCTTTGCAAAATAACTACGACTGCGTGAAGAGTATCCTCGACAATTTGTCTGAGTGCATGACCTCGCCCAGCCCCCCAGACGAGTGCACCATCAAGGACCCAGGAACAAGCAAAGGCGCTGCATCAGCAGGGTCAGCAGTCCAGTATCCTGATTGTTGGGCCAATATTTTCCCGAGAACAGATGATGGTTTTGGTTGCCCTCTCATTATAGATCGGCTGCTGATATGTGGAAGACGGACGGGTTTCATGGTCAAGTGGATTCAAGCAATTGAACGGCAACGAGGGCCTGGTATTCAAGCCGTCATATTCTTTTCGTCATCTCAATGTAACACATCTTTTAGCTCTACTTGTCTCATTATATTAAACTTTCCTTGGATAAATCTTTTACCTTGGTAAGTTCATCAATGCTATTGGTATTTTCAGCGAGACTGAGTATTTTAAGGGTGCCCAAGAACTACGACATCGAGTTAGTCAGTCAATCACCAGCCAGACTAAGGTAGATGGGGCCAATGAAAATTGCTTTAGCACGGACCGGGAAAGAGTATCCTAAATGGCGCGCGCGAAAGGGCTTGTCGCTCGTTGTTCCATGGAAAGCGGTGGTCAATTTTAGTATTGGCTTGGAACGATAATGAGATGAATGTCGACATCATATCGTGGCGCATGAAGCCTCTCGCGATCATCTTCCTCTGGGTATATTAAAAACGCCCTTAGATGAGCCGCGCAAATCAATCCGCAACCTTGAATTTGTTTCAAAGCACCTGGGGACTACTTTTAGCACACCAGCTGTACGCCACGTTTCGGAAGCTTCCAGCGTTCGGGCGGGCAGCCAGGCCGATTGGGCTCAGCTCGGAGCCCCCGAAACCGCTGCTCCGGCAAGCGGCTTCCACCGGGCGACCGAGTCGGTCAGCGACTAATACGGGATCCCGAATAGATGCGCGCGTGTGACTCTGTCGTGCGCATGTTCATGCCCACGTGGCTGATGCCACCCGCGGCAAGGCCTCTGCCTGTAGCAGCGGGCGGTGTTGAGGCTGGCGACTCCGGGACTGACTCGGCCAATCTGGGTCGCCTGTCCTTGGCAGGAGGCGCTGCGATCGTTGATGCGCGGCGCCTTGCTCGATGGGAGATTGTCATTTCCCTTGTATTGAGGATGAGGAGGTTGCCGCAACGGAGACTATGCCCCTCCTCTGAATAGGAGTGATGGATTTGGGCCCGCATTGAATGAATCGCACTACTCTCGATATTTGGAAAAACAATACTACCGATCTCAAATTTGACAGTTGGCTGCCTTCTATGTTCAGAATCTTGTGATGGTTGCTTGAGCATTACTCGTTGTCCCTCCCCCTCAACGTGGATAACTAGCATAGTTAGTCGGTATTTTCCGCCGCGAGCCCCGAGGGCTCAGTCTTTCTCCGAGAACCAACATTTGCAAAATTGTGGGGCTCGACTGTCGGCAACGGCTAACAACGTCAGTTGAGCATCCCGAAGTGGATTCAACACGGGACTGACTTCAAGACAGGTTAGAGCTTCCGGCTTCCAACCAACACATGCGGTGGAGAGTGCAGCGCTCGGTGAGTGTTTCAACGATGTTCCAACGGAACCCCTCGCCACAGCGCGTTGGTCGGTCAAAGACAATCCCAGCTCAATGCCAGCCAACTCTGAGAGAAGTCCTGGCGACGCGCAAAGTGGAAGTGCATACCAGGGAAAAGTGAAATTCATGCCGGCGCGTGTAGCTTTACAATAATAGTTGGTAATATGTATTCTTTTCGAACCGACCGAACTGAATTCTACGTCAAGTAGTTTTATGTTCTCATTACATGAAACAGCGCGATGCAAATTCCAGACCCCATATCGCTGTGTCTATTCCCAATAATATGCAAAAGCTCATCATCGTGTCATCATCCGTCCACCGCAACCCTGCCTCGCCGTCCTCGTCCAACCCATGCTCGCACCACCGCATCAGTGTTTTGCGGCAGCGGGAGCGGCAGCACCAAGGGAGGTCATGCCGGCGGCGGACAGGGACAGGACGTTGTCCTGACCGGGTACGTTCTGAGCGAAACGGGCGTTGTGGCCAATGACGCTGCGGGCGGCCTTGTAGGTGTCCAGGCTCACGGACAGAGGCTCGGTTGCGACAAACCAGTTGACGCCCTCGGAGCAGGGGGGAGTAGTCAGAGATCCGGCGTAGCTGAGACATGAAGTTAGCATGTTGGTTACACGTGAAATAAAAAAGAATGTGACGGGTTGTGCTTGTCCGTGCGGACTTACCTCTGGAAGGTGGTCTCGCCGAGCATGGCAACGAGGCCGGACATGGCAAAGGCCGGTGTCTTGGTGGCGGTTCCGGGGGTCGAGATCTCACCGACGGCCCCAAGCACGGTCTCAAGCATCTCGGATGCAACTTCGGCTGTGGAAGTGGTTGGGTCAGCCTCGACGTTGCGCACTTCGGACACCTTGGGGGGGATATTCTTCTTACCGGCTTGACGCTTGCTCTTCTTAGTACCAGGTACGGCCGCGGCGACGGGGGCAGCGGCAGCAGCGTTGTTGATGTCGAGGTAGACACCCAAGACGGAGATCTGGGCGTCCGCGCTGGAAAACACCATGTGCATCTCCATAGCCATGCTAGTGCCATTGTCGAGATGCTCGCTGGGCAGGTGGAAGTGGAACTGCTGGAACTCGAACGTCTGGTTGTTGCCCGGCAGCTGCAGGCTGCCGCCCTCGCCGACCACCTCGACGGTGGTGCCCAGGTTCTCAAAGGTAGCGCCAGCAGCGAAGTCCGGGAGGGTGACGGCGAGCTGGGAGCCAGGAACTTCTGTGAAGGTGCCGTCCGTCATATCTATGGGGGACTGGTTTGTCCCGGTGGCACAAGCGCCGTTGGTGGTGGTGTTCAACAAGTGCCAGCTTGTAGGTCCCTTTTGGTGAAGTCATATTAGTGAGTACTCAAAACAATAGGTAAAAGGGATTCATCATTGGGAAGAAGTAGATGATATGATGTGTGACATACGATAGTACCACTGTAACCAAATGTGTTGATAGGAACCTCTCCCTCCTCAGCACGAGGCATCAGGGGAGTGCCATATGCGCAGGAGGCAGCAACCTCAGTGGCGGCGAAGGCCGCAACAAGAGCGGTGCGTAGCATAGACATTTTGTATATCGAGACTGTTTCTCGGTACAAGGCTTTTTTCCCCTTTTGGTGGCCGTTTATGTGCGTCGTGGCAGCAAGGATATTTGACAAGCGAGGTAAGCACGAATAGCTTAAAGAGAGATGTACTTCTTGTAAGCGGACAAGAGAGTGAGTGAGAGTGGTTGGCTATCTGTGGGCCGCAGGTCGGATGCTTGAGGTGAAGGAATGAGGCCGGTCCATATTGGCATTTAGGATCGGGAGTGTGTAATTCTTATAAGCGCCGAGGAGATGTGGACGGGGGGTGAGACGCGGATTCCCTTACTGGGGAGTGTTTCTGTGGTGTGCGGTGGTGGTTCCGAGGGATGGAGGCCCTGAGGGGGACGACACAGACGACACAGGCTGGGTGCTTGGCAGCCCCCCGGAGCCCACATAAGAGACCGTTACTCGATACCTCATCCGGCTTGGAAATCAGACCATTATTTCGTGGCCAGCGGCCCCAGCAGGTAAACACATTGTTTATGGATCACCCAGCATACATGACAAGTTACCGCCAAGTGCTGGCGCTGACGTCGTGTTGATTATCCGGTTGGCACGAGGCCGTCGAAGCCCCTCCCAGGTCCGCCGCGCTACGGACGAGGTCGGGTCTCTCCATGTCGCTAGCACTGCCATTGATGCATAAGCAGGGGCTGGGCTGGGGAAGACAGTCGAGGCGCCCGCAAATGATAGGCGCGGTGGGCGGACGAATATGGAAACAATCACCACGTCGCCGGGATCAGTTGGTCAAGTGCGGTGCAGGTGTGGGCAGCCCGAGAAGGGCATAGAAGAGACTGGGCAGGCTGGCAGGCTGGCAGGCTACTCCCGTACTCAGCAAGCAGCCCCAGGACAGGGTGCAGGATGAGGGGGATCGAGTTGATGTGGTGGGTAAGTATTCATGAGCATTGGACGAGATCTGGGCCTGTTCTGCTCCGCCCACAATTCCCAGCAACAACCCAGCAGGCCTGGCAGGGCAGACCACTGACCCGCCAGATTGGAATAGTGGTTCATTAGAGATGCACGCGCCACTCAGAGAATGGATGATTTGTGCCGGCGGAAATCAGGGCCGGGGAGGATCCACTGCTTAAGGTTCACGGTATGGATATAGAACCCACGGCTAATGCAAACAGTTTCGGAATTCAGATGACCTTTCTGCTGCTGTGCTGCTGTGGCGCCGTGGCTTCTGGTTCACCTACTTACTTACAGTAATTCTTAGTTCACAAAGCTCAGAACGACCATGCTACTTTACATAGAAGCAGCCAAGTCGAGCCTATTGATCAAGTAGCTGCTATTCCTAACGTGAGCGCCAACCTTGTTACATTAAATCATCGCGTGTTTCGCTTGCTTGGGTTAGGGTTCGTTCAAGTGTTGCAGTGGCTTGATGTTTCGCAGTTAGTCTACCGAGATTCCAGGCGCAAAAAGTCTACGGGCCGTTAGACGGAGTGAAGAGGCTATGCGACGGCAGCACTAGCACTACGGCGCGGGAAGAAGAAGAAGCAGCTCGAGATCAGGGGTTGGACACGTCGCATCCCCCCAGCATGACCGCTGGAACGGCCTGGAAACTCCCCTGCCAAGCCCTCCAGGGCTCCCAGACAGGCTGTCTGGCGGTTCAACCCCAAAACTCGAGGGGCCAAAAACTGAGAAATGAGTAATCCGTATAATCCTCTCCCTCACAAGTCCATCAGCGCCCCAGAAGCCAAGACCCCCCAGAGCAGGGGTTGCCGTCGAAGAAATGCCAACCCTCTGGTCGCCTGATAGATGGCCCTCTGCCGCGGCAGAACTCCCTCAGAACGCAGGCATCGCCCTCTTGGCCAGGCTGACAATACAGCGATCAATCAATCCGGAAAAAGAGAAAAGCAGGAGGGATTCAAGGACGAAGAGAGCAGAACAGAGGGCAAATCCAGCCCCTCGCCTGCGCTGTGCGCTGTTGGCAGCCCCTCCCCCGCCTCCACCGGATACGAAAGCGAGAGACCGGACGAGTCACCTCATCTGTGCTCGGTACCGCCCAGAAAGCCGAGCTCACACGGGGCCCTCCCGATTGCGTTGACTCGCTTGCGTCGACTCCTTCATCTCTTGGCCGTGAGGGCCTCCCACGGCGGCCGGCCCAGTCCAGATGCCCACCACAGTCAGACCCCGCGTAGGCACCTGGGCAGTCAGCACTCTGAAGCGGTTTCATCCAGCGCCACGTGCTGACGAGACCTGTCGCTACCAACCACCTGGTCCCCCATAGTGAGGTGGTATTATCTCATCCGGCCTGGTGAACCCCCGACTGAGCACGGACGACCGGGGCAATACCACCTTATAAAACGGTTGGTCCAGGCACCCGCGCGCAAGAGAAAAAGGATTCATCAGTACTCATCCCCCCTTCCGCTGGCTCGACTACAGTACAGACCAGCGCCAAATTACGGGTGCAGGGTGCTTGACTTGTGCCATCGCCTTTGACAGTAGCAAAGGACCCGAGGAGTCTACCTACTTACCCACTCCGTCGGCTTTTCTGCGAGTCTGCCCTATCAACTTGGCACCTGGGCACCTGGGCACGCGGCCACATGAAAAGAGCAGGTTTTGTGCAGTCAAATACTGACTTTGGGTCTATGTATCACTGGGGACACTAGTTGGTCTTGGTGCAGGTGGGGCTGGGTTTTTACCATGTCCGTCTGTGGGAACCGTCGAAGGCTTGGTCACACTCCCTGTCGCCCTGGTGGGCTGCTGGCCATGGGTTCATGCAAGCCTCCCATACAAAGCCAAGTCGGTGCTAGTCCGAGACAACCTTTCAACTCCTTTTCTCCCCTTCCCGCCGTTGACTCGAGTATCATCAATTCATTGCCCGTATATGATGCCAAGCATATACACGCAAAACACAGCATATTGGCGGGGCTCACCACGGGGAACGATTACAGTTGCACTCCGCTGCCCTCGCCAACCTTTGCATTCTAAACTTCTGGTTGACGCGTGTGAATTTTGAGTTTTGAGTCTTGGAACTCCACCAATATTCTCTTGGCCAAGTTTTCTTCAGTATTGGGAATGGCGTTGGGGGGGGGGGACATGTGCTTCATACTGTCTTGCTGCCGATGTGATTAGCCACATGGGCACTTGCTCCTGTTCAATACGACCAGTCATGACTTGTTGTTCATCGGATCCTACGACTATGTTTCTCCTTGCTCTGGTCTTCTTCTTCCTTGTCAACTGCTGTTGTTGCATTCAATGTTCACAAGATGCACGCGACATCAACACATCAGTAGTTAAGCACCACGGACCGAGTCTCAAGGTTCCGCCGCGAAGCACCTTGTCATGACCAAGCAATCGAGACTGGAAGCTTTCTAAGCCCTCGCGTATCGTAGTCCACAATTTTTTTTTCCCCCGTCGGACCTTGGGGTCAAGGGGGGCCAAGCGGATTGTGTGTGTCACAAACTCCAACCCTCCAAGGACTTACCGCCAAACGCGGAAGGACAAGGGCTTCCGCCTAGACGCCGAGCCCGTCTGCCACTCACAACCCTGATAGCTTACCGCCTACATGAAACTAGGCAAGTCCTTATGAAGCTTCATTAGAACCTTCCGCGATACCTCCGTGGCTTGCAAAGTGGCGTGATGTCCACATTGGCATTCTACAAGTGTGACACCCTCCGTCTGGTCCGCCTATGCCCACGCGGCACGCATGCCACTCGGGTACACCAGCTTCACGATGCCTCCCACCGCCGAGGGGGAGAGCGCGCGCGCGCGTGCCGGAGGCGAGTGCGCCGGGCCAGCTAGCCGAGCAAGAAAACAACTAGCCGGCCACGGCGTGGAACAGGTCGTTCCGAACGGTCACCCGGTTGCAACTCCAGGGGCCCAACTACGCACGCGTGTCAAACCGACGTTAAGGCTCCCCAGGTCACCAGGCTGTGATCCTTTGTTCATTCTGGAATGTTCACAGCCCGGAATCATCCACCCATGCTTTGTGCCCAGCTATGGGGCCAAAGTATATCTGTACCATGCGGGAGCATCATCCCGATGGATCCTTTCCAATTGCTGGCACACAATCACGTCTGTGACCCTGCCATTCAGTTACGGGTGATCAGATCTGCTTTCCGATCTAATTAGATTAGAACAAGGAGTGAGCAACAATGCTTGACCTACCCGAGAATAGCAATAATCCACGAGGCGATCTCTAGCACCATGGTATGTACGTCTTAAAGTAAGACACTAGTACAAGTAGATGAGGATATCTTGGGGGGGAAAGTAGCGTGCTCTTGAAATTGGGCTTGCTTCGGCTTCGGCCCTCGGCCCAGTATATCGCAGACATTTTATCTAGCATGTGAGGATTCCGTCAGCTCGACTCCCGTCGAACTGGTTGCGCCGTTTGGTTCATTTTGTCTTGTCATGCCAAACGATTGAGAGGTAGGGACATTCACAAATACTGATCTGTACAGTTGGAGGAGTTAAAAGTGTTGAAAGGCACGCTTAGCAGTGCTGTGCACGAGCTACATTTAGCTTTTTAAGTAGGCTTTTTTTAAGTAATTAATACTAGGAAGAATTTCTTTTTTAATAATAATATTTTAATTATTATTAAATATTATTATTTAATTAAAATTTATAAATAAAGTTATTTTTATAATTACTAGTAAGTTTTATAAGTACTTATTAGAAACCACTTACTTATAGTTATTTCCTAGGCCTATGTGCTTCTTATGTTGGCTTTCATCAGGCTCTGTCTCTCATCTTTGACCACGCATGCTGTTTTTACTTTGGCACCCCAGCTTGGTCTAGGCACCAACTGTGAGCTGAGCAGCATATTGCGCTGCTTTCTGAGTGGCTTTGGCGCAGCTGAGGAAGACCAGGATGCAGCATTTCATGGCGTTGATGTTCAACGCCTTCTCAACAGCGAAGCGATCCCAGGAATGCAGCAAACATTAGCAAGATACCTGGAGACATACGAGCATGCTGGTCGTCATTAACAACGGCATGATTGGCAATGTAACGCGCACAATGCGCACAGGAGATCAAATTGTCCTTTTCGACGATGTACAAATGCCGTTTGTCGTCCGAGAGCTTCCATCTGGACACGGGCATGAGCTGGTCGGGCCATGCCATCTCCAAGGCATCTCAGATGGAGAGCTTGCTGCTGCTGCGTTTCGAGGAGATGTGCAACCGTTAGGAATTATACTCATATGAAACCAATGGCACAACTTGAATCGACCTCTGGATCAGGCCCAGCAATTCTTCAGAACCTCACCACATTAGTAAGAGCGCAGGCAACCACACCAGCAACATTGAAACTAGATTTGTTATGTGACTCGGGTGTCTGTTGCGCAGTGACGGCATGTCTTTCCAACCTCCTATAGTTCAACCTCCTCTGGGACAGTCTCTCATAAGCTTCCCTCCTACAGGCTTCCCTCCTCAGGCTCCTCTCATATAGGCCCCCCACTTATAGGATACCTTCTTATAGGATACCTTCTTATAGGATACCTCCTGTGGAATAACGTCCAAGGCGAGGTCGACGTAGGCGACATGCTCCGGGCCATCTTTGATGAGCTCGATATGCCCAGGAGCCTCGAGTCGGTCGGGGTGGGCAGGGATAGGTGGGAGACATTGGCGCGCAACAGTTTGGCGGATGCTTTCTGTCGCGCCAACGTGATTCCGATCCTTCGGCTTCAGCAGGTCAAGGAAATCCTGGAATTGTGCTCCGACTGAGTTCATCGACTATTGATCGCATGTTAATTTTCTCTCGACTGTGTTTCACAAAATCCACAGGGGACTGATTGTTAGAATAACGCATATAAATATAGCGTTGATGTCTAAGTGAAAACAATCCTTCTCAGCAGTGGGTCTCAACATCAGTTCATGATGTAGTAACAGACCTGAAATAATTAGCAAAATGTTGTGCAACTGTGCTGTTCCACATCCAGAACCAACTCTTATATATATTGTTGTTACCTTGATGAATAAGTCAAGCTTCTCCAGGTGGCGATGTTTAGGGCCTACTATCTCACACTTGAGTCTGTCGGATTCTCCACAACTCAGTTCAAAGGCAGAGCTAACCTTAGAGAGCCCCCAATTCAAGAAATAAACCCTGTCAACTAAAGATTCCGTTGGAGGAATCATACGACCGAGCCTAGAGAAGGAAAACAAACGACTCGCATCTCAGTTTGCCAAAATGCCCTCGCGCTCGAGGTTCCTGCCCTGAAACGAGGCCTTCATGTCTCTCATCGTATCGGAGGTCTTTTTTAACTCATCCCGCTCGGCCTGAGTCATTGTTGCTTCCGCGCCCAAATTATCAATCATCACGCCGATAGACGCCAGCCCAAAGCCCTCCCATATCGGGGCCCACTGGCGGCTGTGGAACAAGTCGCCGGACTCGACCTTATCGCGGGCCGTCTTGGCCCATGCGTCGCCATCCTTGGGCGCCCATCCCATGGGCATGGGTGGTTTAGCCTGGAAGCAGCGGTAGTAGTACTCACGCTGCATCTTCAGGGCGTGGTAGTACCTCTCGGCCTCTTCCTTCCCCTTGGAAGTGAATTCTACCTTCAGGGCCTGGGCGTTCGGCGCGGGACCTAGCAGGGGCGGGTAGGCGACGTCCTCCGGGCCCCTACTCTGGTCTTGTGTGCGAATGTTTGCGTAATGCCGCTTGAGGGCGTTCGCACGGGGACCGATGTTCAGGGTGTCGATCTCGGGAGTGTCTTTCACAAACTCTACGAGGTGGCGGAGGGCGTGCTCGTACTCAGTGTACTCCAGGACGAGCTTCGTGATATCGTGGCGGGTCTCTAGCGATTGCAGAAGTTTCGACACGCAGCTGACGTCTCCACTGCCGTTGTCTGGGGCGGTGGTCTTTTCCAAGAGAAGGCAAATATAGCCAACTATCTCAATGTCAGGACGCGTTCATGAGTTAGGACGAGGATGTGTTTGAACCTTCTTTGACTGCATCTTCTAGATGCGCAGGAGGTGGACCATAACTGGGAGGAATCCGTGGCCAATAATCCTCTGTGGCATTGCCTGTCTCCGCGGATTCTGATCCGATCAAGTCGCCGAGGTCAGCTCTGCCACCCAAAGGGCAGTCGACAACGTATTTCGGAAGAGGGGCCATGGTGGTCTTTGTTGTTGTATAGATTGTTGTGCCTTTGATAGTGGCCTGTCGCGGCCCTCCTGTTGACGTGATCACGCGTCGAGAGACAGGTCTGAGTTTTCGGAGTGTGCCTCGAAGCATTGTCTACTCGTATTTTCTGTTTCCCTGAAGGAAAACCGCAAACATTTATCATGTTCAGAACGGAATTGAGAAGGGTATGGTATTAGCTCCAACGGGAATAGTGGCTAGGCGACCGCTGTGTTAGTGCAATCTGCCTAATTCCCGCCGGGCACCTCCAGGCAGAATCCCCCTGCCAACAGCGGATGCCAAGCCCAACGTCACGAGAGGATATTCACAAACAAAAGCCGATGACGGCAATACGAAGTTTGAAAGTTGAGTCAGCGCTATCTTCGCGAACAGGTAGCTACAGATGACCTCAGACCCAGTTACACATCCGATTTCTCTCCCGTCTGGGCAGCAGGCGGCACGACGGCATCCTTGAAAACAGCAAAGCTCGACGGTGTCTCCTCCAGGACTGGGAAATGATAATCACACTGTGGGCACTGCTCCCGGAGTACTGCCTGCTCCTGGGCCAAGTCGTATTTCTTATCCTGGGTGTGGTTGCACACAGGACAGATACGAAGGAGCCGTGTTCCGACAAGTTCAAAGTTCGTGATCAGGTCTTCCATTATGGCCCCGTTCGCCGCCCAAGCCTTGCAATACTTGTGGTATGTATTCTTGTGCCAGTCGTAGAGGGCGCCGCGGCTGGTCCAGAAGCTGCACTCATTATACCAGCTTCGATCGTCGGGATGCTCCCACCAGGTCAGATGCAGAAAGCCAGGAAGAGTCATGAGATGGCGGCGTGTGTCGGCAAAGAGGACTTTGAATTTCTCGTAAGCATCGGGGCTGGAGAACCGCACGCGTTGCATACTCAGATAGATTGGCATCGTGCTGGGCAGATATTGAGGCTAGTGATCTTGATGAATGACTTCTCAATGGATTTGAAAAAGAAAGAGAAATGATGCACCTGTGTCTTGTTTTACATTCTTGATGCTGATAGCAACAGGCATTGAGATTAAGTAGACTACTCAACTTTGCCAAAGCCGAGGGTTCCCCGTATCTTGAAAGCATGAGGCACCGGGTAAGCAATACCCGCCAGATCGTTCGCCTTTCCTCTTATCTATCACGGCTAGGGCATATTGAGGCACACGATACACGTGCTTGGGTGACATTGGAGATTCCCGTACCTCGGTATCCTGCCTATGAGAGCGGTCGAGATCCTGTCAAACATGTGGCATGGAACGAAGACAATTGGTCCCCGCCTTAGAAGTGAACTTTATTTGTGATCGCCAGCAAAGTGAGCTGATCCCCGCACTCCAGAAAGGATTATTATCTGTCATTGCTACCCTTTTCTCCCTTATGCCTCCCTTAGACCGTTCAATAAGAACGGTCAAGATAATCTAGAAAGAGGCTAGTACGAAAAGATGAGTGTGCCAGCCTCGGAGCCCTACAATTGCCGTTGATGATGAGAATCGAGGGAGCTGAAGCTAACTGGCATGAGACCGGACCTTCAGGATGAAAGGATCCGTGAGGTATGAGGCGATTGTCTGAAAGCTCCATGGTGTGCATTGAAATGGTCCTAGTGCCACGACCGTGTTCCTATAAGAAGGTCAACCTTCTCTGAGAGCCTGACAATGGAGTTTGCTAACCAGCCCTCGTCTCTGTCTTTTTGATGAACGACTGAATTAAAATGACACAGCCTACAACCTACACTGTTCATGGAGGGGTCCAATGCCCGCCCCAGGATAAATGGACCCCCTTCGAATGGACGGAGCCCGGACCGGGTCAGCAGACCTTTGGCGAAGTGACCTATGCGCGCACCTTCGGTGTCAGTGGTAACCTCTCATCGGGATTCTGGCGGATGAGTGCCACGTCTCCGGGAGCGAAGCCTGACGGGTCCAGCACCATAACATATTCGTCTCCTCTGGGGGATGAGACGGCCTGCGTCATTGATGGCACGGCAACACTTACTGTTGTTGCAACGGGCAAGAAGTACGTCGTCGGCCCTGGATCCATCATCAGCTCCCCAAAGAACCTCGAGGTCCAGTGGGATATCGATGCACCGTTCTTCAAGAAGTATTGGTGCATCTGGAACGGAACCGACTCAACGCCCTCACCCCCAACAGAACTTCTGGTCAATCATGTCACCGACAACCCAGAGTGGACTGAGTACCACTTCATTGAGCCTAAAGAGGGTGACCTCGTGGCCGGCGAGTTGTACTTCATTCGCAACGGCGGATCAACCGGTACTATGCTTAGCGGGGTGTGGAGGGCTGGCAAAGGCATTGCTGGATCCGATGTCGACGCCCATGGGACAATGACCACGCCGTACACCGGAGTACTTGGAGATGAGACTATACTGCTCCTTGAGGGCCAGGTTGAGATAACTGAGACTGAGACCGGCAAGAGGCATACTTTTAAGGAGGGAGACGCCATTGGATTGACATCAGGGATGCACATCACGTGGGTGTCCAAAGGCCCGTTTTCAAAGAAACTGTGGGTGATCACCCGGGACCAGCTGCTTTAGATGTAGTTATCAATTTGAGACTGCTTTACGCATCGAAATTGTGTGAAAAGTTTACTCGTACCAGACTCTCTCTCTCCAAAGGTTCACACTAATCCGATATTCTGCCTCGGAAAACGTTCAAACATGTAGAGACCAAGTTATTCACGATGGACATCGTTCCGAGGCAACATTCTACAGCAGAGTCTATGTCTGAGCCCATGGAAGCTCTTCTCCCAAGCTTTAATTCTAGTAACATGTCAAGCGAGTGGCGCAATTCATCGCCTAAGTGCCAGCCTCCGAATTCCGCTGAACATCTACCACGCAAGGGGCCTACAGGCCTGTGAAATCAAAATCAGCTCCCGGAAAGACCATCTAAAAGCCTGCATTCTGCTATTCATAGGTGGGTCTACAAGCTTTCACTCGCCATAGAGTCTGGGCCAAGCGACAACAATAAGGCCCGGCGGTCCGGCCGGGCGCACCAGCAGCTGGAGGGCCGAAACGGGGTCGGTTTCACGGGCCACCCAACGCTCCGAAAGCAGTGGCCCTTCGACATCAGGCAGCATATGAAGACGGTGTTCGCGCCGGAATTTGAAGCATCTACAGGACGAGCTCGCCTCTTCAGTGTTACGACAGTTCGAGTTCCAATTTCCATTCATTCATTACTATCCGACGGAATACCAACCTTGCAGCAGCCACCATGTTCGTAAACGGCGCCGGAGCCGCGTTTGTGGTTCTGCTCGTCTATTTCATTGGTCGGATGATATACAATGTCTTCCTTCACCCGCCTGCGAAATTCCCGGGCCCTAAACTTGCTACAGTGTTCAAAGGTACTTTGGTATCTGATAGGGAGAGCAGGGGAGACATGGTTGAGTACGTGATAGAACAGCATAGGATACATGGTATGTCTTTGCTGTTGTCCATTGGACATTGAGTCTAGAGAGTGCAGGAGGGAGCCAGTCCTCGAAGGGAACGCATGCTCGGACTATTTTGAAGCGGATTTGTTCCCTGCGGTCCAGACCAAATATGATCGATCCATTAAGGAGGTTATTTATACCAGCCGGGACGGATCATGGTCAAAGTAACTTTGGCTATATAGCCTGGGTATACGAGATGGTATATGCGCAGAAGGAGGTTCGTCCTCAAGAAGACCTCCTTATGGTTTCTCCAGAGGGATGGGATTTTTCTACGAACGAAATCTTTTTGTTTGGCACTAGTCAAGATGATCTGATTTTAAAGGAATTTCGCCACGGATAGACAGGCCTTTTCATCATTGTCTGTGAGGAGAGGAACTACTCTCCTCCATCAATCGACTAAAGAGTAGGCGAATTCATCATTCTTCCTTCTCCTTTGGAGCGCTATACTGACTACCGCACTAGCCTTCTCACCATGACCAATGCGATGCTACATTGGACCGCTGGTTCGATCGCCAAAGACATCGTATGACTGAGCACGGATCGGAGGAAGGCTTGAACTCGTTGCCAGACGACGAATAATCACATCAACAGCTACTGATTTACAATGTATACCTGCACGTATTGATGTGTTGAGTGCCAGTGGTATATTCTCCACTCATTGCTTTCGATCTATCGCATTGTGGAGACATGGCCAACATGGCTTTCAGAAGGGATCTCCTGCAACAGAGTCATATTCAGCCAGACAACTCAATACACTTTCAATCCGATTTAGTGACGGGACTCGAAACGCCTTCAAGCCCTGCACAGTTTGCCATCCTCCCTCACTTTCCAGAACTCACTGCCAACAGCCGTCTTGGCGTAGAAAACGTCGTTAGGGTCATACTTGCGCTTGATCCCCAACAGCCGCTCATAGTTCTCCCCGTAGAAAGACCGCTGGAAATCGGGCTCATTGACATCCGCCTCATTCATATACGCGCCACTGTCAGGCGTGAGGTCCGTAAGCATTGGGCCGACTACGTTCGTGACAACATTCTGCTGCTCGGAAAAAGAGCCTTGGCCACCAGACGTGAACACCAGGATCACAGCGTCGCGCCAAGCCGGGCTCACCGCATTTTCCGGGTCCCCCGCGGCCTCCCTGCTCGCGCCGATGGTCATCTCCAACACGGGGCCCACCAGGTTGACGATATTGCGCATCACCCTCGATGTCTCGGTGGCGTTGTTGAGGATCGTGTCGCGGGGGATCAGGCGGCCTCCGCCCGCCCCGCCGGTGGCCGCTCCCTCCTGACCGATGAGGGCTTTCCAGCCGTCGTAGTAGGTGGGATGTGTTGTTGTTTTGGATGTGAATGGGATGTTTAGTTCCTTGAGCTTTTGTTCCAAGGGCCGGACGAGAGCGTCGACTTCTTCTTTGGTCTGGTTGATCACGATTAGGGGCGACATGCTGAAGGAGTCGTTGCCGAGGAATGTATATGTGTATCCTCCCGCCTTGTTCCTGTTAGAATTCACCTGCCACCAGTCTTCGATTGTTGCGTTTAGGAGGGGAGTAGAGTAGTGCTTACGTCTGCGAAACTTGGAGTCAGAGAGTGGTAAGTGTCGATGGCCTTCCAGAACGTGTCATACGAAACGTTCCCTCGCTCGAAGGAGAAGACGTTCCCCGACACCGGAAGGATGGGATATGCCTTATAGGTGATACTCGTGACAACGTCGTATCCCGGGCCACCGCCACTGTTCGCCCAGAACAGGTCCTGATGCTCCTTTGGGCTGACCTTGAGCACAGTCCCATTTGCAGTCACGACTTCTATTTCCAACGTCTGGTCTGCCGCAAGTCCTGCAAAGCTGCTCAGAGGAGACTGGCCGCCACCAGCCGTGTACCCGCCAGCAACTCCGACAGTGGCACATTCGCCGCCCACCGCCATGAGGCCGGAGTTGTTTGCGAGGATGTAAAATTCTTCGACTTGGATTGCTGCTCCGACCTTGAGCGCCGGCCCCGTGTAAGTGTCACTCGTATAATTGTGAATGACCTTTCCACCTTTGAGTTGATGTGTCCAGATTGCAAGTGCGCCGTGTCCGGTAGATCTTCCCAGATAGCTGGTAAAATTGATTAGTAGCTAATCAGAGATTCAAGAGTCCCGAGTGCACCACCTACTCATGACCGGTGTTCTTAACAGTAACTCTAATATTCTTGTCTTGTGCAAACTTCAGAGCAGCAGCTATGTGTTCAGTCTTGGTCACATTGACTGCGTACTGCGCATAAGCACCAAGCCCACAAGGCGTCTGCCGAGGACCAAATGGATCACAGGAATTGTTGGTCATGTATGCGAATTGGGCTGACATGATAGACGATGCAGAGTTGAAATGGAGAGCGGGTTTGTCCCACGCGTCCTGGATCCTCTTGCATTCCGTTTCGTCGTATGTCGGGTCGTGGCATGCAGCCCCTAGCGGAACCGTCTTGATGAGGCGCCCGTCGACTGTGTTGTTCAACGCGGCCCAATCCTTTGCAGATGGCCAGCATGAATCCGTCGGAGCACAGCGACAGGTGGTGTTGGCTGCGGCAACTGCAGTGCCAGTGCCCAACAAAGCGAAAAGAGTGGCAGATAAGATCATGGTGAACTTCAGCTAAGCTGTGAGTAAGAATGTGTGGATGCTTCCAGTTGTTGGAGGAAGACTCTGATGCATCTCCAGTGACTTCCGACTGAGAGATGGCCCCGAAGTGACCAAGTATTATATTTTACCAACTATTCATTTCCAAGGCATTTCAAGATGCCAAGCAATAGATATCAACTGTGACGCTGTATCTTGCCAAGCTACCAGTATTGTACCGTCGACGATCTCAGCAGATAACATCAGGCAGGTTGCGCTCATTGCTACCAATGCAGGGCTTTCCCCTCAGCCTCCTGCGTTCAATTGACCCGAAGGCTAAACGAAAAGGGGTCTTGAGTAGAACTTGTTACGTCCTAAAAATGTGAAATGCAACGTTAAGAGGCTGACATATTATTTACAACTCACAAAAATTCTCCCGCGTGCAGTCTGCCTACCCCGAGCAATACTCAAGGAGACACCATTTTCCGAATTACTCCCGCTGTAGTATATGGACAGCCATGCCGGCAGGAGGATACGCGTTATGACGTGTTGAGGACGTGCGCCGAATGCTGCGCCATAACCAATGAACCAGGACCTGATTCGTCGCAGCGGACAAATGGGCGGAGCAGGCTTGCTTTATTAGTGTACCTCGCAATAAAAGTGCACGCACGAGTGGGCCTGCTGTGCCAAGCCATCCGCCCGCCGATGTAGAGGTGACTGGACAGAGCGCACCTATCGCCGCAGTTGAACATCAAGTGCTGTGTATGGAAATGGTATAATGTACGTATAAATGAAGCCAAGGCCCGTAGCCAGGCTGTCTTTTGAGGCACACGGTGGCTCACTGCGCCTCGGCATAAACCAAAATTGCTATAAGCCACGGCGAGGTGCATCTGGCCAGTAATAAATCGGCATGCGGTGCGTCCAGCCGAGGCCGGCTACCATAGGAGGTATATTGCCGCCTCAAAAGCCTGAGGCTGCTTCTTAATATACGCGGGAACGCGTTTCATTGGTCAAAAAAGCAAAAATCTTCATTTTCTTTTCTTTGCGGCTGTACGCCTCATTACAATAATAACTAATATCCGGATCCCTCGTGATGGCCTCAATAATCGTATCCCATTACCACTTCACCGAAGTCCGATACATAACCATTGGGGAACCCCCATATTGTTCGAACACAGTATCACCAAAATTCTCAACCGAACACATTAGCATCAGGCCGCCTCATTGAGCAAAGAGCCCAACCACCGATAATGTCAACAATGATGACAACAAAGCTCCGAATACGTCCCGCTCATGCGCACGAAGGGCAAGCACTGGCAAAAGTCGCCGCAGCGGCCTTCCTAAACGACCCGTTTGACTCTTACATGTACCCAGCAAGAAAAGAGCACTACAGGTCCTACCAGAGGATATACCAACAAAAATTCGACGTTCACATCAACCACTCCCTTTGGTGGGTATTGGTTGCCGAAGTTATTACCCAGGTACACGATAAGGATGGCAAAATCAGCTATGAGGGCGCTACGCCGGCGGCCTATGCGATTTGGACGAGGGAATCAGCCAGGAAGCGCAAGGACACACAACGGCGGTTGCAGGCACTGGGCCTGCGGGATCCAACCGCCGGTGTGTTGTTTGCGCAACGTTTCAAAAAGCGTGTCTTGAACTGCAGACTGGCCGAGACCCTTCGTGACAGGTCAAACCCTGTCGTGGATAGAAAACGCTTAGGTGCATTTTGGAGAGGTCTCGGTGCTTCGGACGAAGATGACAGCAGCGAGTCGTACTCGGACTCGGAGCCGGACGAGTACTGGCATCTTCAGGAGCTTGGGGTGGCGCCGGAGTTCCGCCGTCGCGGCGCGGCGAAGGCCCTGCTGAAGTGGGGCCAGGACTTGGCGCGGAACGAGAATGTGCCAATTCTGCTTGAATCGACGCCTATGGGGAAGCCTTTGTATGAAGGAGCTGGGTTTCTGCAGTACGATACCTGGGCATGGGGCGACAAACCTGACATGGCATGGCGTATGATGCGGTGGCAGCCATCGCTGGCAAGTTAAGCATCGGTTAGCATATCAGCTAGATTGCAATGTGGGTTTCCTCGCTTTGATTCTGTTTACACGGTGCTGTCCAACATCTGAGGATCGTGAATTCGGGGAACAGATTTAAGGTACCTAGGTAGTCTATCGAACTGCACCAAAATCCCGTGCACCTGTCTTTGCCACAACCAAAGCAATGCGAACCGGCACCAAAAAATATAATTTTGAATGTGTTATAGAATGGAAGCGTCGCTAGAGCGTTTTGGGCACATTGGAATGCAAACGAGTGTAGCACAATAGGCTGATGCACTGGTATTACGGCATGAGATGCTTGCCTGACCCACAAGCTGCCACCTTTATGGCCATTTTGCTCACACCGTGGACTGGCTCAGCTCATGCTCAGGTATTCGTCACACCCCCTCATCTCCCCAGCATCCCTCTGACTGAACACCGGGCATCCTCCCAAGCTTCAAAGGAGTAAGCCAGCTTCTCGGCCCTTTCGAACCAAACACTATAGGGAGACATCCGGAAAAGCATTTGCTAACTATCACAGAGTCGAACGGTACAGTAAGGTGGTCAACGAGCGCAAATAAGATCAGCCCCTCTTCCTCCTTGAACCAAGTGTCACAGACTCTTGCTATTATCTCTAAGACTCTAGACAACATCGTGCCTTGTCAGGGTTGGAATACGTAATAAGACGAAAATTTATTTCGTGCCTAGCTCCCGTCTTGCAGAAATACTACTTACTGTGAACATTCCATCTACTTAGGAAGAGAAATATAATGCCCTTAATACCCAGTCTGGACAGGGGCAGGAAGGCACGTGTTGTTTTACACACGAATCGAGTGGTCTGCCACTTAACACGGCAGCATTGATAAACAAGCCTGACTGATGCTGACAAGGAGCCGTGAACTACTTGCCAAGGTGTGGTAAGTGCTACAACATTAGAGAGAATTGGAAAGCAACATTGAAATGGACCTGTCAGTGTCAACAGGTCAGGAGCAGGCGACGCTGGAAACCACCTGGGCAGTGCAAAGTATTCCCCAAATGCCTGGGCCAGCGTCTGCAGGGAAAATATCAGGCGAGCGATTCTAAACCGGCCATTTTGCCTCGGATATATTCTCAACAGAGTGCAGCCTGGTAGCTTGCCGTGGCCTCCAGCTGGGTCGCACGGCTTCGGCGTTGAAGCGAGGCAGCCAGCGGCCAGTGGCTGCCTGGAAAAGCTTGGGTTGGTGACGAGACGGGCAAACTTTAGACGGCCCACGGTCATTTCGAGCCTTGTGATGCAGGCAACTATGAAGAACAGGCGTGCTTGTTCTTACTCAGGGCAAGCAGTGCGTCCTCACAATGCTGGGGCAAAGCTTGGTAAAGGTGTTGTGACAGACGGTGTGGAATCTGGCTTCTACGTTCTGCCACAGCGATTACTTGACGACACAGCCATAATCAGAAGCCAGAACATCGCTGCATACATGTGGGAATTGTACCGGTTTATGGGTAATGAGAATAGCTGCATATCAAGGCTCAACATCACAGCTCCCCGATCCAAAATCCCATCTCTAGACTGGCCTGAATGTTGCTCCACAGTTTGCCATGCTCACACCCCAACTCGTATTTTGCCCAGATAACATTTCGGAATGATGTGCGACTGTAGACAGTGGAGCGTGTTGGGGGCTGAATGGTGACGGAGGCGTTTGAGGATTCGAGGCGTAGTTAGACCGTTTCATGGGGAAAGGGCACAGTGTCGGCACTGCTTCCGAAACGAGGCCAGGATGGTAGACGGGTCGAGACTGGAAGCGCTGGGTTGACTTGCCGCTCGAGGATCAGTGAGGCAGGAGCTGCACAACACAAACGACTGCAAGTCCTAGGCAACCTTTGCTCCACCTTGGTGATTCTTGGGTAGAACCTTATTAGACGAGACATGTCGTTCGGGTGGTTGACAGATACTTGTGTTTGTTGGGCAGCTGGAATGACGCAGCCAGTGTAGCACTGGCAGTAGCAGGTGACATTGAAAGCGGCCCTCGGAGGTCAGATGGTCAGATTGATTCCTCTCGCGCGTTGGGTCGGGCATCTGCCAATACAAGGGAAGTCGTTGACCTGCAGAGCTGACAGATACCGACGAAGGCACCAAGGTGTTGACTTGTTGGTGTCGGCTTGATGTCAATCTTCTTCCTCACGTCACAGGCAAGCCTGAGACAGCAATGAAAAAGGGGGTTCGCGTCGCTCGGAGGCAGTGTGATACCGAGGACACAGTGGAGGTCGACCATGGGCAAGCCCAGAGGGCCGTCCTCCCAGCGGCAAAAATTAGAATAATCACGATTGTACTCCGTAGAGTACTTTCAGAGAT